>JAOXYF010000022.1:7053139-7070178 GCA_028565775.1 Sternarchorhynchus goeldii
ACACACACACACACACACACACACACACACACACACACACACACACACACACACACACACACACACACACAATCACTAACAAAATAACCAACATTCCAACACAGTTTTAAAAAAACAAACAAACAAAAAAAAAAACAGATTTCTAGGATAGTGCCATTATGTTGCCATGCTAATGTCTGGCTAACGGACCAGTTTTCAGACCAACCACTAGGTGTCATATGTGAGTTGACAGGCAGGAGTGTTCAGCTCAGTACCAGATGGCTCTGTACTTCCATTTAGCCAGATAGGAGAAATATAAATAGTAACAAATGAGCAGCAGTGGCAGTAGTTGGTCCACAGGTGTGTGCATATGTGCGTTTGTGAATGTTACCTGTGTGCAAGACCATTGCGAGTCAGACTGGAAATGAGGATAGGATTAAAAGGTTCCTCAGTGCCAGAGATGGTGATTCCCAGAGGACCTCCATGTCTCTTCAGTTCCACGGTAAAAATCACGGAACCAGATGACTCCAGCTCATCTAGGACACACCCGCACACATGCAATAGTTTAAAAGGACTAACATGCATATGAATTCAATGAAAATATCAATTATTACCTCAGAGTTGGGATGTGGTTTAGAGCTAAACTGAATGGGATTTACCCAAGTTATCTTCATCTTTCTGAATGCGCAGTCTGACCATTTCTTCAGCTTGCTGGAGGACCCCCATGGCTTCTTCTATACCAGAATTCTCTAGCTTCACATTACCTATGGCCAGCAACCGATCACCAGGCTCCAGCGTACCTGTTCTACACACACACACACACACACACACACACACACACACACACACACACACACACACACACACACACACACACACANNNNCACACACACACACACACACACACACACACACACACACACACACACACACACACACACACACACACACACACATACATTGAGGTAGATCAGTGCAGAGGAAGTCTTGGTGGGAAAGAAACGTGCCAGAAAAAAAACCTGCACAAATATAGCCACCCCTCACTCTTTCAAATAAAAAAAAAAAACGTTCATAGCACACAGACAAATGGTGTATTCAGTAAATCTTCACATTAAGGTAACCTGAACACTATGAGAACAGATGTGCATGTGTTCAGGCTCACATAATACTTTTACCTGTGAGCAATGCTCCCGCGTTTAATCTCAGAGATGAGGAGAGGCTTTCCTGCATGCTTACTTGCTGTTACAAAAAACAAAAACATCAAATCTATTGCATTAGAGACCACATAAACTCATTTGAATCTATGCCGATTCTACAATGTAGACCAGTGATTGGGTCTAATGCTATTTGCAAAAGAAATTAAGCAATGTCTGACCCAATGTGTGGCAACAGTGCCCCCTCTTGGTTATTACTCACCACTAATGGTAATGCCCAACTCTACCCCTCGCCTCTTTGGCAACTTCACATGAAACGTACCGCTGCTAGGGATTACCGATTCTGTCCAAGAGATAATATAAATAAAGGAAAATGGGGAATCTGTTTAGAGTAACTCTTCTTGTGTGCTTGATACTGAGAAAACAGCCCCAGAAGTACACACAACACTGTTTAGAATCTTCTGCCTCCTAACATGCCTGATGAAGTTTGTGAAGAGCTTGATATGCTGATTAATCAAATTAAATGTATTAAATCATGGAAAAGTATGAGATGCAGCCATCATCACGAACCTGCAACATCAAATTCGACTTCAAGTGTGACCTTATTGGCCAGAGCAGCATCTCGGAGAAGCTGATTGGCTTCCTCCAGTGTTCCATCTTCAGTGGGAATTCCATTTATGGAAAGAATTCTGTCACCGACCTGCAGCAACCCACACCTACGTAATAACAACTGCAGGTGAGTGACAGGTACACGTACAACAGGCACAGACACACCACCAACAGGTATGGATGTGGGTGGGAGCTTTTGACTTCCCTAACTGGAGACACTACAATATGTAAGAAACTGGCTCATAATAGGAGAAATAAATGCTTAGATTAAGTAAAAAAATTAAAACTCAGCACCTATACAAGACATATAGGTATGTCCAATCAAAAGTATCACAGAGCAACTTCCTTGTGTCTTTCATACACACACAGAACATTGCCTTGCTTCTGCCTGCCTTGTTAATTTAAATGTGTAGCTCCAGTGTGCATTAACTTGCTGTCTACACTGTGCATTAACTATATCCCATAAATGGCCTCTGATTACAACGACAGACTAGCATCTAATCTTCACATGCTCTAAAGCCTGTGCTTAGCAGAAATGCATTTATGTAGCCAATACCTCCGATAGCCTATTATGTAGAGTATTTTACACTGGCTCAACATGACTCATATCGACCAAGTAAACCGAAAACCGTGTGCCAGGTAAACAAAACATGCTGTGCTAAGAAAACGGAACATGTTCAAAAGGTTAATATGAATAAAAATAATGAATAACAATACTTTTTCAAAGATTTTCTTTAATTCTGCAGGAGTGTGGGGACAGTGTTTGTAAGTGTGTGTTTGTGTCTCACCTTTCAGCAGGCGTGTCAGGCTCAATAAAGCGGATGCAAGCAGGTGCTGACAGCGGCTCTGTTGCAAACACCCCTCCTTGTAGCTGCAGGCCGAAGCCAGTGAGCGGGTCGCCCCTCAACACGACTTCGCTGGTCTCGACGTGCACCACCTGACCCCCAACACCAACCGTGCTAGAGGACAGAGACACTGTAGACCCAGCACAGGGTGACCGGCAAGGAGTGAAGAGAAAGGGAGAAACAACGAGGCAGGAAGAGAGAGCAACTGTATTCAGAAATCAAATTTTATATACAGGTCTAAATATGTTTCCAGGTGAGTAACTGCAGCGTACTGTACCAAGAGATGTAGATGTATTCAAATTTGCAGTGAAGTACACAAAGTTTCCAGAATGTTTCAGACAGAACTCCTTCATCAAAACACTCAAAGCACTTTGCTTGCACAGCTTATTTAGGACCTCTTTTGTCTGAAATTTGCCATTTCTCTGGAAACTTTGTGTATTTGACAACAATTTTGAATCTCTCTCCATTTTACTTTATACTCGCACAAACAACTATATATAAAGTATGTTTGCATGAGCCAGTAGAACAAAAATCCCAGAATAAGAGAGGACAGGAAGAGAAGGCACGCTCTCTCCTTACGTGTGCTCTTGTGCTCCTTCCTCCTCTGCCTCCTCTTGGTGGTGGAGCTGAGGGGGCTTGAGGGGTACGGGGGCAGAGTGCTGCAGGGGTACGTGGCAGGATACGCCGAGCTGCAGTTCGAACTGTGAAAGCCTGATGTCTGAGAGGAGCTTCCTGATGCCACAGCTGGAAGACACATGCCAACACACGCAGGCACACAGTGTTGTAATAAACTTTAGAAGAGTGTCCTTGTGTTTATTTTATTTATTTTTTTTTAGTACTTTTCAGTATTTTACATCTTTTTCATTAACAGGGTGCATATTAAAACTATAATGACAAACACATACATGCAGGTATACAAATATATACACAAACACACACATTCATATCTGTACACACACAAAGATGGTGCACTCACATCTGCAGTGGGAGTGTGTTGGGGTGGTGTGGCTCCAGACTGAGGGTGGGCCTTTGCCCAGGGTGGGTGGAGGACCACTGAGGTAATTCGCACCGGAGTCCCACTGACGTGAGTTACTGCTCTGAACACGCACTGCAGCCGCACACACACGCATACACACAAACGTGAAAACATATACAGAAACATATACAGAGGAAAAATATAACCAGCTACACAGAAACCCCAGAGGATTGAAACTGATCTAACACAACACTCCCACTCCCTAGAATTCCACAGAAGGGGCGGGGGGTCAGCTTTAAGACTTTCCACAATTATTCGACGATCATTGCCGTTAACATAAATGTGCGGTTTAGCGGGTTTTTTGCACTCATTCCCCTGTATCTTGCGCTCACATTTACTCGCCAGCTTGGATAAAGCTGAAAGCAGTGGAGAAATAAGCATTTCAAAAGCCGTCTCTGACAGACTCACCGAAAAACATACAGGGCTGGTGAAAACAATATATGTGTGAGTGAGAGAGAGAGAGAGAGAGAGCCATACAAACGAAGTCTAATTAACCATGAACCCGCACCACTTTTCACTTAGGGAGGGCCACGCCCTGCTGCGACAATGGCTGTGCTTCTGTTTTTAGCAGATTGTCCTCAAGATTAGCATAGAAACAGCTGTTTAAATTATACATGAACAAACTTTATTTCAGGATTTTAACTTTCTATGTTACTGATTGATTCCCCTTCCCCCACGCTGAGGTTAAGATTGGTGTCGCTTTAGTAGATACTTGTCTGGAGAGCACGACCCATAGCAACTACCCAACGTCGGCATGACCAACGGATCATATTCAACGGTCTCGTTCTCTGTAACATCTGCCGATACCTATCGTTTACATGGCTGGTGTTTGTTTTTCATGGTTTGATGAATACTGTATTCATGTTAAAAATCTAATAAACATGTACATATTTTTTTAAAGATACGTGTCATATTCAGTTGGTTTTATTTGCTCGAGTCCGTTAAATGGAAAGGAAAGTTTTCATGGAATGGAATGTAGGTTTTCCTGCAGCTTTGGTTAAGATTAGTCTGTCCATAAATTATAGGTGCATTTATGCGCCACTGTCACGTTGCCTATAGGACACGTGATATATATGGTTTTTTAAACTCTGTTAACGTTTTTTAAACGTTTCTAACTCAGTGTCGACCACCTCGACTAGCACGCGCAATTTAACACACAAACACAGGCACGCCTGAGGCGTCGGCATCTGTGCACTGCCATGTTACTGTTATTGGCGTGTTGATTTGCCATCGATACAATAATCTATCTACAATCTCAGTATGTGTCTCAGGATTTAATCAGTGCTTTGTAGATACAAAGCATGCTGGACGAAACATTTCTTAACATGCTTCTCAATGCTATATTTTTGTGATTTATTTAAAAATCTGCAGTACTGTACATTATTTTGTAATGTAATGACATTTATTCCAAACTTCTGAGTACTTCAGCATGATACCATGTTTGCAAAGCATCATAATACTGATGGAAAATGTTGCCTTTTTTTTACCATACGCTATATAACAGTAAAATATTTTTATTTATAGCAATACTACCAATTTTACACAAGTTAGAAAAATGGCCGCTAACGGCAAGAATGTCTTTGCGGCTAGGTAAGATAATAAGTACTGTGCGGCAGTCCTTAAGTGTAAACATTTTAAATCTTGCCTAATAAACTAACATGTCTATGTTCAAGCCAGCAGTATATCTATTGCTATTGGTTGCTATGGTTATTCATTCAGCTAAGTGTTTCAGCTCAGCTGAGCCATGAAGTCGTTAGGCTTCTCCAATAGAATTTTATAGAGCTAAACTTCACTTCAGAACCAGCCTGAATGGATTTGTCCTCAAATGTGTTTAGTAAATGTTAATCGGACCTGGTGGATCTGAACCAGATGTGCACATTCTCTCAATTTTAACATCCCCTGTGTGGAAGAGATAGATGCTGATGGTCTCAAAGCCAAGAACCCCTCCCCCTTAGCTCTTGCATACTCATTCCTTCACAAGGTAGAAGTGTAACAGCATTGGCCCCTGCTGTTACATGTGTGTGCGAACTGTCAGCATTTGTCCTCACAGTTGAAACTGATCATCAGGGTTGATGGAATACTGTTCTCTTACACTCTGTTTACAGAACCTGACATCTGATCCCTGAACACAGGGCACTGCACAATAACTGAGGAAGAGGAGCGAAGAGCGCCAAATGCTGTGTTAGCATTGCCTCAGTGTAGTTTTTGTGATGTTGAAGAGCAACATGAAGAAAGTGTGGGTTTGTTTGGGTCTGTAGTTTTGTTTTGTTTTGTTTTTTCTCATGCGTTAAAACATCCCCTCCAGTGTCATATATAATGAGTCATTACACACTGTTTTGTGTCCATGCCACAGTGTGTGGGCGGGGTGTGTGTGTGTGTGTGTGTGCGTGCGTGCAAACTGGGGGGTGGGTGTTTTGCCTGCAGCGCTCTGCAGATTAACAATGATTCACTGCCAGTGCAAGAGAACTGCCTAAAGCAGCCCCCCTTGATCAGCTCTAAACCCAACACAGCATGCAAAAAGGTCAGAGAGACAGAAGAGTGTGAGTGTGTACCAGTGTCATGTAGACTGTGATGCAAAGGTAGAATCTCTAGTTTGGTGCGCTCTGAGGAGTTAGACAGCAGCTGCTGGGCCTCCATTAAAGAGCAGTGTTCTGTGCTCATGCCATCTATAGCCAAGAGGATATCACCTACATGCAGAGCACCACACCTGTCAGACAGTCAGACCCACAGAGAGAGATGGATGGATAGGGAGATAGAAATAGAGAATACGATCACCATATGACATTCAGTTTCTGCCTGTTCGATGCAAATTAAATCAGCATTTTCTGGTTGTCTGACCATGTCAGTTGATATAATGTAAACTACACTGCATTTCACAGGCTCAAAGTGTGACATGTTAAGGCATATAAGATTTTGTATCTTTATTATGTGCAGGCTATTGTACTTTGCTGTATTTCACATACAGGTAAGATTAGCAGGGATTCGAGCACAGACTACTCCATAGCATAGACTATTTTTTTGGTTTGTAAATCTAGTCTCCAATTTAGCCTCATAAATTACACTACATATTTCTTACATTCAAATACATTTATAATAAACTTTTATATAAAGTTTTATAGAAAACTTTTGGTGGTTATAAGTGGAAAATAATGGCAAATAATAGTACAACTTTAAATGAAACTTTCTAATGCACTTCCTAATTGCAAGTCCCATAATCTGTTTTTTCCCAGCACTAATTACTAAAGCCATTCAGGATCTCAGATACTTGCATGTTTGTTTTGTGGCTGTTTACCTGTCTGCAACACTGGCAGCTTTGATTTTTTGAATTGTAATAACCCGCTTGTTCCTATAGAGGGAGGTGGTGAGGCTGAGTCCGAGCACAGAGCCGACAGTCCTGCCAATCTCCACCTGCAGAGGACCTGACGACTGCTGCACCGAGTCTGGCCAAACACACACACACACACAATGAAAATGGTGCACACACATTTGAACACACACCTCCAGAGCGACCGCACCAAGGAACACAAAGCAGCAGCAAGTGGAAGAACGGAACTCGGGTGCGTGGGCGAGTGTGTGCAGGTGCTGCGTGTTGCGCACTGGGGAAAGGTGGGAAGGATTTCAGAGCTCCTGGGAAAAGTTAGCACTGTAGGAGCTGGTTTTTCATGTGCATGTGCTTTAGTGCACGTCTGTGTGTGTGCACGTCTGTGTGTGTGCTCACCCATGACAATGATGTCGTACTCAACGAGGAAGCGGGATTCCTGACTGCTCTGCATCAGGAGGGTGAGTGCGTCGGCGTGTTTCTGCCGGTTGAGAGCCACTCCGTTCACACTCAGCAGCCTGTCCCCAGCCCGCAGAGTTCCCTCCCTGAGAGAGAAGAGCAGGCCAAAAAAAGAGGAAGGGGGATAAAGTGTGTATGTGTGTGTGTGTGTGTGTGTGTGTGTATTTGAGAAACACAGAACAAGCAGAAAGTGAGGGAGAGAAACAGGTAGGGACTAATGAAGAGAAAGCACCAGAGATTCAAAGACAAAGAGAGGGCGAGTTCATCAAAATGTAGAATAATACATAAAAAAGCAAGAATCACATAGTGTGAAGAAAAATGCGAAACACACAGCAGACATGTGGGAAAGGATGGAAAAAGGTTGAGAAGAAAAGTGAGAGTTAAAGAATGAAGTGTGTAAGGTTTACTACAAAAAAGGTGCACAACACATGTGCCTTCAACACACCCATATTATGATAACAGAATAGAAAATACTAACAGTCTCACTAACAGTTGAAAGGGAACATGTGTGAAGCTTCAGTGTACCACACAACACACAATCATATTTTGTGCACATGTCTAATTATGTTTCATTTTAACATTACGTAAATAACAATTACAGGTATCTGATAAATCTCACTGACTCACATGGACTTCTACCTCATCTTGCTCTCACCTGTCTGCAGGGCCTCCGGGTCTGATATAGGTCACCACTAGAGGACGAGCCTTATGCCAGTCCTCATGAAACCCACCTGAAAAGTGTTGCACACACACACATACATATGCACTCCAAGAGCACTGATTGCTTTTGGTGTTACTGAACTATCCTGAAGATTACATATAGCACAGCAAGCCATGGTTTAGTCTAGTTTTTTTTTTGTTAATGAATATCCCACTGTGTTTTATTTTGACATCATGCTTGATTTAATGAAGTGTTCAATATCTGCAGCACTAAAATCTTGAGAGCCGGTACCCACCAGACAGACACAACTTTGCTCTGTTTCAGATCCTATTACAACTAAATGAACAGCTAATTAGTTCATTTGGACAGTTTTTCAATGTACCAATGAACTGAGCTATTAGAAATACTGAACACCTGGTATACTGGGAGCTATGGTAGAGAAAAAATGGGAACCATCTGGTGGGTCACGAGGACTGGATTGAGGACCTGTTCTGTGACATCAACAATCGGTGACTCCAAAATCTAGGAGCGGATTTGGATTCAATGTGTGAGCTAAACACTTCTATCTTACAGTGCCTCAGGAGAAAAGCAGCCAATAGCCCCATACCTCTGAGAACGAAGCCAAAACTGTTACCCTCTTTTTCCAGACGCACTTCAATTGTCTTTGAGATCACAGTGCTAGAACTGCTAGGGGCTAGAAACAGTGAAGAAAGTAGGTTACCACACACAAAGCCATGGCATACTGCATAACAACATACAGCATACACACATACAATATATTGCCACACATCTTTATATTGAATATCCTTCACACATTACAACAAATGACATGTAGTTAGAGTATACAAACTGAGATTTTATAGCTAGAAGCTGCTATTGCTTTTCTGGGACTGTCTAAATTGTCACCATACAAGCATACTATTGCACCAAATTTCCCTTTTGCACCCTATTTTCACACTATTGACACCCTATTGCACACTGTTGTACCCTATTACTCCTACTGCACACTGTTGTACCCTATTACTCCCTACTGCACACTGTTGTACCCTATTACTCCCTATTGCACTGGGTATCTGTTTTTGGCACAACTCCTCTTTGTCTGTCTCTCGCCTCCATACTGCAAATGCCAGAGATGTTTTAGTTCTGCTTAGAGACTGCAAGTGAACAAAGTTTCCGCGTGGTTTCTCTGCACAGGTGTGCTGTGTACCTACCAAACGGGGGCAGCTCGTACTCCACCTCGAGCACCACCCTCTCACCGATGCTCTTCAGCATGCTGATGATCTCATCATGACGCAGCTTGGTCAGGTTAATGCCATTCACAGACTTGATGTAGTCCCCCACGTTCAGCTGGTCACTCCTGAGGCTCATGCACAGAAACTTGGTTTAGGGTACAGCCATGCAAGTTGCATCAAACCACAGCTTATAATATTGTCTTATTTAGTATTATTATTTGACTTAATTCTATTTTTAACACTTATTCGCAGAGAACATCCTTAAAAGAATCTGTGTGTACATATTTTAGAGGTTCATACAAACAATTAGAGAGTTATGAATGGAATTATATTTTTATCAGAATACTGTATCAATTTAAGGGGAGTCAACCCATTCAAATCAAGGGATCGGGTTGCCATTATCCAATCAGAAACTTTCACTCTTATAATATAACGCTGACAGCAATGGCATGACTTATAACAGTATTATAAATTAGTAGAGGCCCTCAGCAGGTTTAAAATATGAAGAAAGTATCCTAAAGTTGCATCTGTACAATAGTGTCTGTGTGTGAGAGTGTGAGTGTGTGTGTGTGTGTGTGTGTGTTTAATGTGGCCTGAGCTGACTCGTGATGAGCTTGTGTGGATGCTAATTTAAGCTCTGCTCACTGACTACTCTCATCCAGCACTGAGCATTTGCCTGTTGGTGGCCATAAATCACACGCTCACACACACATAAACAAACTGTCGCAGTCACACTGCTTAAAGACTTAATTTGCCAAAAAAAATACTACAGAGAGAAAAACACCGGACAAGTCTGTTACCCATTCCAAATTAAGCTTCCACACACCAATACACACTAAACACTAACAACCAACTCTATACACACTTAACACTAACAACCAGCTCAATCAAAACTGCTACCTTTCAAAAACAGGACAGGTATCCAAGACAGCCCGAAATAAAAAACCTGCCATTTGTTACAATAAGAAACCATCAAAAAATATGCTGCCAGTCTTTTCAGGCTGTCAAGGTATGCCTTCACAGACAAACGGAGGCTGTTTTTGCAGTGAAGAGATGGCCAATTCAATATTAATGTGCATGATACAGGAATGGAATGTCCAACAATCTCACATAGATGTGATGTTCAGAGGTCATATAGAAACTATGCTGTTTGAAATGTACTGAAGAACAAAACAAAGAAGAAGTCTCTTTTGTTAGGAACACAAACATGTTACAATGTAGAAGCATCTGGCTACATATTCACACTAGACTTTTCCTTTGTTCACGTACATTTAGCCCCTTTAACACACACACCCATGCACACAAAAACCTCATAAGAACATTTGATTATTCACAATTTGTCCTGAAAATCTAAACATAGTCAAACAGATTTCATTGTAATTTTGTCTCTTATACTGACCATAAAGAGGTTGGTCACACACACACACACACTCACACACACCTTGAATTCTGCATATGTATTACACCTGCCCACAGGTTATATTCGCTATTCGGTTTAAATTTTAGAGTGTCAAAATGAATTGTTAGAGTGTGTGAGTGTGTATGTGTGTGATGTTTGTGTCAGCTTGTCACACCCTATAAGGGCTAAATACATATACTGGGGCAAAAGTAAGGTTTTATACTGCCTCAATGATGGAATCCCTGCACAGAGAGGCAGCCTCAAGAACAGAATAAAAATGAGGAGAATCACTTGATGATTTTGTGTGTGTGTGTGTGTGTGTGTGTGTGTGTGTGTGTGTGTGTGTGTGTGTGTAAGAGTGTAAGAGAGCAGGGTCTTACCTGGCTGCCAAGCCTCCTGGTCTTAGGTTTGACACTCTAGGTTTGCTGTCTTTGTCTGAGCCTCCAGAGATGGTGAGGCCAAGACTACAGGCCTCTCTCTTAATTAGCTCCACTGTGGTCAGCCCTCTGTGCTCTTCTACACACACACACACAGCAAACAGAAGAGTACAAATGCTGAACAAGAGGTTGATACAACCTAGACTGTGTTAATTTAGGGCACCTAACTAACATCTGACAGATGAATCCTCATGAATAAAACCAAATGAACTAGTAAAGGAGCATGTTTACAGACTAACACCATTTCCGGACAGCATTTTTTCATAATTTTAACTTACATACCAATCTTATGGCTACTCTGTATGTCTGTTTTCTGGCTACATTAACGACGGGTGAAAAAGGCAGGAAAAGATATTCCTGTGGACATTTTTGAAACTCCCAGTCTATCTTCAGCTTTTCCTGATCAGTACTGGTACTGTTGGTTCAGGGTTGTTTACTATAGTCCCAAAGGCTGATGAACTGTGAATAAGCCCAAGTTAGGACTGAAATGTGTGGATGTCAATCAACTTGGACAAAATAATGAGCTAAACGGACATGAGTGTCTGCTAAATGCTGCAAATGTAAATATTAACTTAGCATTTCAACAACAGGCAATTGACATGTCTAAAGTCCTATTATATGTGTCATAACTGTAAACCTTTCTTATTACTACGGCGTCATTTATAGAGCAGAACACGAGGCAATCACTAATTGTATGAATGAAAGAGCATAGTATAGTAAGAGCGTTTGAATTTCATTGGAAAACACTATCATTAATAATGAAATGCATATGCATAACTCTTTTTTGATTGGTGCAAAAAAGGCGCATATTGCCTTGTTCAAGTACAAGATCACCTTATAAGCATATCTGGAGAGAAAGTGCTGATAGATGTTTGTGTTTTTTTGTGATAGAAGTGCTGTGTGTTTTATCTGTCGAGTAAGGCATAGCTGCAAAATGTGTGGACTGTGTAATGCTTTCAGTACTGAATATCATGATGAATGTTAACTGTGAAAAATACTGAAATTCACACTGAAATAATCGTGGTTGTCATTCAAACATATCAAACATATCGTTTCGTCTCTCCTGTCTAAATATACCTTGTGTAGTGCTCAGGTAGGTTGTCTATTTTCAGACAGCAGACTCAAGTGAGTACTGAACGACAATGGCTCGTATTTAGCTGAATCAGTTGTGTAAAAACAAGGCAAGTACTAAACTACAAACGGAGCAGAAGCAAAGTTGTTATATGCATTTCTAAACAAGACAGAGACAGAATGAAAAAGGTAAAGAGAAAAAGTGTGTGTGTGTGTGTGTGTGTGTGTGTGTGTGTGTGTGTGGACACTAAAGAGCAGAGAGAAACAAGTCTACAGAAGTGGATTTGTAGTCTGAGGGAATGAGAGTCAGAGAAAGAGAGACGGACCAGAGACTGTGGCTGTATCTGTGGTGTGGTCGTGTTTGTGTGCACATTTGTGTGTGCTTGCTAAGCCTTTCAACTGGGGCTGCATGCTCACAGTTGGCCTGAGTCAGTCATGGGACAGAGAGTAAAACAGACGTGTGATGCAGGATTATCGTGTGACGCACCTCCAATGCTTCGTCTCTTAGATGCTGCATTGCTGTCAGTTGCTGTTGAATCCTTGCTCCCTTTTGAATATGGGCCGTCATCTGTAACCATAAAATAAAACACACACAGTTACTATTTAAGTAATATGTCTAATAAATAATCCATTCATGTAGACAACTCTCAGAGGTTTAAGCAATATATTCTCATCACACTGCTTTAGATATAAAAAGAAAAAAATTTACAATAAAGTGTCAATACTTAATTGTATTACAGTTTAGTATAATTTCAGTCTCCCAAAGGCTAAATAGTTCCTAACTACACAAAGAGTATCCAGTCTGCTCGAATGTCTCTGAATAAAGAAGAACAATCTCTGAAACTCATGCCTTATAAAAAAGTTAACTTCATATTGTGAGAGATCCAACAAAACTCATTTTCTAAGTCAATTAAAAAGTGGGAAACTAATTTAGAGCATGACACTCCATCAGCCCTGCCTATGCTGACACCATTACTGATGTAGGTTAAATACCCAATGTTCAAACAGTGCTGGCAGAAGCTTGGAGCCTATTTTCAGACATGCACTTTATTTATAGAGCTCACACAAGACCTGGTTGTCATTGCTCTCTCAGATCATTGCACTGAACATCCATTTCCATATTTGCTACAAACCCCATTAGTGGGCAAGGTTTTGGTACACACACACACACACACAATACAGACCTACAGGTACAAACTGTGCCATGCGTATTCAGTGAAGTGTGGTTAAGTATGTTGGTAACAGGCATGAATGACGCTGCCCTGCTTTCAAATTACAATATTATCTCATGGACGGTTATAACACAGTTTGGGCAATGGATGACTGAAATTTGAACTGGAAAGGTTAACAGACCCAATAACCCACAGAGTTTGTAAAGAAAAACAGTCTCCAATGTCCCAGTGCTCTACTGGCCAGCACACACAGACAGATGTGGATTCTTAGATGACAGAGGCAGATGACTTACCACTGTGCCCTTCTCTCCGTAAACCACACAGCATGGCAGCACTGTCACGACTCCATAACTCCACACACTAGAGTATGATAGTCAACTCTACCTTCACCTGCATCAAACTTTACTACACCACTCAACAGCTCAGCATTGTGGAATTATTTAATATTCATTGGGTTAATTCTAAGCAGTTCCGGGGGCCTGACCTGAACACTCTCCAAGCCAAGGCTCTTGTAGCAATTTGAAATAAAGGTAACAGTTTTCCTAAGAAAGATGGAATGAGGTGCTACGGTGTCCCACAAGGTTTGTGTGCCTTCAGCCTAATAGCTGACAGCATCCGTTGTACCGTCATGTTCTGTGTAAGGGTCCTATTAGAACAAGGGAATATTCACTGTTCCAAATGACCTATTCCCAGTCAACATCTGTGTGTAGGTTACCAAGCACATATATTTCTATGTGTTTGTTTCTCCTCAAGGGGCCCATACCACTCAAGTTTCCCATCTTTACATGTCTGTATGATGGTATCCTTCGTCTAGAGGTTTTCCTGTTCTATAATATCCAAAACTCAGCATCCAAACTGGAACCAGATATCCACACTGCAGACTCCAAACTTTAGCATCCAAAACAGGCATAGGCTATCCACACCACCAGCTGCAGAACCCTGAAACCAGCCAGGCATTGACCATCTGTTCCTCTGTCTTCAAACTGTAGTATCCAAATGAGGAGCTTCAGGCATTGATCAGAGCCTTAAATCGCACTGGCTACTCCGTGTGAATATAATGGATCAATGGTTCAGCTGGAGCAGCTCTGCACCCTGGGAAAACGCTGAGCTCTTCCGAGCCTCCCAGGACATGCATGACCCAGAGCAAGGCAATCCATTCCGTCCCTGACACTCTTCGTCCTCCTCTGTTCTCTGTCCTCCTCTGTTCTTTGTGCTCCTCCCTCTCTTCCTGGGACTGTGAGGTGTTCACGCTTGTTTCTTTCTCTCCTGCTCTGCTCTATTAATCATCTCTGTTCACACACACATAAGCACACGCATAGAGTGTGCTGAATTGCTCCCTGACAGTTGTAGTCACATCTCTACTGAGCTATGTCACACACACACACACACACACCAACACAAAAGCCCCACCCCTTGCATTTGGCATACTCTCAACCACCAAATGCCACTAGCAAAACACACACACACACAAACAAACACACACACTATTTCACTCTTATTCTTTTACTTAGGCACTTACTTCTCCCATTTCTCCCCATTGAACAGTTTGCAGAACTACTGAAAAGCATCTAATAAAGAGTCTTTCCCACTCCGATGACTTCTGACAGCTTCTAACAGGACAGATTATCAGGTGGCTGCAAAGACCTTTGCAATATGAGTTTTATTATCATTTCAGTTAGAGCACACAGACAGACTCACTATACAGTTATTTCACTCTTGTAAATGATGTAATGATAAACATATACCATTTTGTCACTGAAAATGTATTTGCTTGACACATTTGTTACCAATGTGTGCAGATTTATTGTTTGTATTGAAACTGACTGTGTCTGTCCCTGCCACATCCATACATAGATATAGATCCCAAAATCAGAATATTAACACCACTTATGCATTCTTTATAGTATATAAATCTATCTAGTTCAGGTTTTAATCATATGAAGTTACATCAAAGGAATAAATACACACACCTACTGTGTTTTGTGTCAGACTGCCTTTACAGTCCACTAGTAAAGGCAGCATTAATCAGCATTACCAAGCATTACCAGTGCAGCAACTCTCCTCTGTCTATCAGAAGCTGCTCTCATGTTTCACTACTTAGAAAGGTCTATCACTTTACTGAGGGCAACTGGCTTCTGCCTCGACAGATTGTGTGTGTGTGTGTAGAAATGTTTTCACACCTGTCTTTCCATTTGTTCATTTGTCAGTTGTACCAGATACCCGTAACTCACACACACCTCTCTTCTCTTCTCGTCTATACACACACACACACACACACACACAGACACACACACACACACATATGTTAACCTTCCACATTCTCTCTATTTCTTCTTTCAGTCCCTACTATTTTTTACAACTTTTCATATTCATTTCTTTGGATACATTCATCACTTGATCTTGCCACATCTATTACCAGTGCTGTTCTCTGCATTTTATCTACTATCACAATGGCTGGGTGGTTCATCATTACTTGCTTATCTATCTGCATCTGGAGGTCCCACAGGACCTTAGTCTTGTTGTTCTCCACCATTCTCTATGGTTCCTCCCATTCAGATTGAAGATGTCTAACTCATGTGAACTCATATGTTCCTGTATATGATCCCTGCCATTTGGTTGTGCCTCTCAGTGTATGCTTTCACTGCCAGCACCTTGAATCCTGCTACAAAGTGCTGGATTGTCTCACAGGCTTCTTTGCCAGTATGCATCTTCTCTAATGTGGTCTTCTCTAATGTGATACACACCTGCTTTGATCAACCTAGTGCTTAGTGCTTGATGTTGTAGTGCTATGATATGATAGTGCTATGTTTTTCAGTTCTACCTTTTCCAGACTTTAGTAGTATTTATGTCAGCCACCTCTGTCTGTGGTACATTCCATGGAGAGGTTTATCCTGCCACGGCAACTCCTCTGCTTTCATGCTTCCATGGGGACCACATCATATATATACAGTATATATACAGTATATATATATCGTATAAAAATGCCATGTACATTTTCTAATGTAATAATAAGTATAGGACTTTGCATTAAAATGGCTGTGAATGGTTGTGGGTGATTTTGATACCTACAATGCTCTCTTGTGGTTTGGACATAGTATTACATATCTGGTCCTCTTCTGAGCACTACAAATAGTACATAACTGTTCTACTGTATTATACATAACTGCAGAAAACTGAACATGATCAGTTCTTATTATCAGGCTAAGATACAAAGCATATGCACTGAGACAACAGACAACCAAATCCACCCTGCTGCCAACTTCCACATACACAGTACAAACACAGCTTTGTACCTGTGGCATACAGTAATTACTGTATATAAACTGTATATCACAACTTCTTCTTTCATACACACACCATTACCTTTAACTCTTCCTTTTATGACTCCCATGCGGCAGCGTAGAGAGAAGAATACTCTCCTCTTCCCCTTCAGTCCTCCAACCGATCCCTTCTTCACAGCGCCGACAGAGGAGGGAACTCCATCGGGGAGGCGTTTGGGATTGATGCTGCAACTCACGCGCCACATGTCAACTTTCTTTTCCTCCGCTCCTTTCAGAAGCTCGCTCGCTTGCTCGCTCACTTTAACTCTCTCTTCCTCCAGCCTGTGTTCTAGCGTGAGCGGCTCAGCATCTCGCTTCTTCGCACGCTCACGCTCGGGGTCTCTCT
>JAOXYF010000022.1:7075514-7094747 GCA_028565775.1 Sternarchorhynchus goeldii
TGTGAGAGTGAGGCGGTTGCAGGTTTCACAACCAGGCGCTGCAGTTAGTGCCCACGGGCTGTATGATCCGACAGTTGGTGTGATTACCACGGTTTAAACTACATTGGGTAGAACAGCGATGACAAATACGTACAAACAAACTGTAAAATTTATTGTGTGTGAATACTATGCGCACATGCCAAATTATATATTATATTTTAAAAATATTATTTAGTTGTATATGTGTGTGTGCGTGTATAATGATATAAATTATATTAGAGAAGCTAAACCAAATATAGCTTGTTGGCTTTTTAAACAAAGTAACTTGAATCAATCGTGTGATTTTGATTTGTCACACTCACTGTCACTTGTGTGTATACGGTAAGGGGAGGGGTAGAGGGAACGGGGTTTAATGCAGATCTTGCAATTGGACAAACCCAAAACATGCAATGTACGACTAGCAATATTTGCTACAGAAAAACAAGCCCAAATTCGCATATAATAATAAGAATTTGGCAGCAGTGAGTGATACCATGATTTCAAGTTACAGATTCATTGATCTATAGACGGTGATTTAAGGATCGTTTTCGATGTAAAAAAAAAAAGTGCCCAAGACGTAGACTGCAGACCACGCCCACGCTTTTTTTCTCAGTGATAAAAGTTTCAGACAGTTAATCTGGTAGTTGACCTGAGTTCGTAACACGACCCATCACTCTCCACATTCAGAAAGGTTTACATTTCCAAGAGTTACCTAAATTGTAGGGTAAGTTATCGGATTATGAACTAACATTATGATTTTATTAGAAATGTCTTGTATCTTTAGTTACAGAGAAAATGTGAACTATTAGGGGAAAAAATTGACTGCTTTCCTGTCATTTTCTGTTAACAGCTTAAATATGCATTAATTTAAATTAGCATTTTTTTATTTTTTTTTTTATTAATGTTAAGGCAACCAAGTCAACGTACACAACACAGTGTGTTCTGTTCTAGTTTGATGTTCATACTGAACTATTAACAGAAAAAAGACAGGAAACACCTATGTCAAAAAAATGTTATCAGCAGGTTAAGTTTGCTGGCTAACCTTTGTATTAGTAGTGGATTACCTAACCGGTCTGCCTGGTTTCCTTTCAGCCATGATTGCAGGTTCTGTAACAGCTTCACAGACACCGTCAGCTCCCCCAGCCAGTATGTTTGACAAAATACCAGGATACGAGGGCACCATCGCTGGTGGAGGAGGTGCGTTCACCAATCAGTTGTTGTTATTATTATTGTTTTTATTATTATATAAGTTATAGTTATAAGCACTAATTAATGGCATTTATATGCATAAAATATCTAACTAGTTGAACTTCTCTATTGGCTGTTTTGATCATGGGCATTTTGTTAAGTTTTGATTGTATAAAGCCCTTTTTTCAAGTCTTTCTTCACTTGGGCAAGTGGACCACTCCCATCTTGTATATCACATCAATTTGTTCTTAAATATATATCTCTTAAACTCTGATAGTTGGCTGATCTCTCTCTGTGTCTTCCTCTCTTCCTCTCTGTCTCTTTGTCTTTTTTTTGTCTTGTTTTGTTGCAGATGGGTATCTTCCTCCTCCAGTACCAACTGTGCCGATGCCTGTACCTGAACATGGCCCTGTTGAGGCCAACTGGCAGTAAGTGCTTGTGCTCTCAATGAACTGGACATACACGGACCACCCACTCCCTCAACAAACCCTGCCTTTTAAAACAAGTCAGGCAACCCTCCAACTGTCTGAACTGCAGAACACTGAATTATTACACAACCTGCAAGATATTTTAGGACTTGTGAAGAACTAAGGGGATACTGTGCCATTTTATAGATTTTTTTTTTTACCTTTCAGCATTCCCTCCATCACTGAGGACATCGCACGTGAGGCCTTTGTAAACTATGCTTCCAGTAAATGCTGCTACAGTACTGGGCCAGCCCGAGATGGAGTCATCACCGGCTTGGAAGCTTTCAACACTTACAGGGTGCGGAGAAGGGGATTGTCATAGTCCTATCAAATTGTTTCACTCAATTGCCTTAAAGCTAAAGGGGGGGGGGCATCTTATTTTGATAGTACTGACATACCTTCCTCTAACTTTTATTAGTGATTGAATTATTAGTTATTTAGAAGTTAGTGTGACAGTTCTTTTTGCTGAAGCCTTCTGGGTTTTGTACATTTAAGTTAAAGTATTACACCAGCTACAGAAATGACAGAAACGTGAATTACACAAGCATACTTCCACTTTTGATAACAACTGTGCTAATGTAACTACAATGTTTGTCCAAGTTACTGTGCTTTTGACCTAATTTTCCTGAGTTTCTGTTCTTTCTCCACATCTGACTCCACATCACGTCTTCTGCTTAGTATCGTTTGGAGACTTTCACTGAGACCAGATCTACAGAATGGAAACAGGAACCATACACTGGTAGAGTATCCACTCACTGGCCACCTACATCGGTTGAGACATGAACCACAGCTTAGAAGACCACCATTGCACAAGATATTGTAGAAGATCAAATTTGCATCAATCAT
Organism: Sternarchorhynchus goeldii; assembly: GCA_028565775.1. Lineage (NCBI taxonomy): Eukaryota > Metazoa > Chordata > Actinopteri > Gymnotiformes > Apteronotidae > Sternarchorhynchus > Sternarchorhynchus goeldii. The sequence goes on from JAOXYF010000022.1 coordinate 7,078,034, forward strand.
ACATGTATTGTAAATCAAAGCAGCATGTTAGTGGTTTAGATGTTACTAGTTCATTTTGAGAGCTTCGTTTGAGAGCTAAGGTTCCTTATCTGAATTGGTTATTTGGTCTGATGTTATTTCTTTCACATATGGGTCTCTGTAAGGTACCCAGAAAGCCTTGTGTTTGTTTTCAGCCTTCCTGTGCAGCACTTCTACTTAAAACACTACTTAAAAAGTACACTATTGTATTCATGGAAGGTAATGAAATAAAAGTGTGACAGAGTGATGCACACTGGCATGTACTGTAAAAGTGCTATGCATTGTTAGGCCTCCAGGGGGCACAGTTAGTCATGTTTCTAAGAAAGACTCAGCCTGAAGTCCACATAATCACAAGGTTACAGTTTATTTCTAAGCATGAAGATGAATTATTCCTCAGATGAAGCTCACATGCCACACACGCTGTGGTTTTTAGCGATGCGTGCTGGAGAGTGTTCTCCTTATCTATGTGTTTCAGGCCAGGTTGTGGATGCATTCATCCAACCTGCACCAGGCCCATGGGAGCTAGCAGCTCAGGTGCCCAGCTTATTTCAGGATTACACACAGAACATCAGAGTGCCCTACACCTCCTCTGTCAAGGTAAAGGCAAAAAGAAAAGAAAAAAAACATTTAAAAAATGCTTATTTCAAGTTTCATACCCAGCTGTGAGTTTACTAATGGACAGGGAGAAGACACCTTTATCGGGGTGCTAAATGTCACAGAGGACAGTGCTGAAAACATGGGGATATATTGGCTATATTAGTGAAAAAATAAATGGTGAAAATATATACATCACTTAACTAGCAAGTAAAATGCATATAATGTGAATTAGAAGATTAGCAAATTATGTGCTGGAAATATGAAAAATATGGTTCTGTGCTGTTCAGTTTCTGCATCATCCATAGCATGTGCCAAAGGATTAGCACCACCAGTAGATGGCTTTATACTGCCTCATGCGATGGATCACTCTTTCACACGTGGAATGCGCATGCCTTCCTTTCTTTCTGACGCCGGTGTGGGATTATCCTCTGTCTCCCCCTGCAGAACTGCCACGTGTGTCTCGGCATGGGCAGGACACCATGCAAGGACTGTGCTGGCTGTGGAAGCGTGAGTCACGTTTGACGTTTTTGCATCGGTTCAACCTTGTTCTCTGAGGACCAAATTTGTTCTTTATTTTTATAATTAACTTTTAATATACAGTTTTCTGTATATATCCCTGTGTATAGTATTGTATATTCCATTTACTCTAGGTTATAACATTCTATTTATTACAGCTTAACATCGTTATATTTAGGACAGGTTTATACAGATGTAGAGAGGTCTGGGTTGATAACATTCTGTTCTATTTACTATAGGGTTACAGAGTAATGTCACTGACAAATGGTAGAGGGTTATTATTAATTTGTTTTAATAGTATTAGAAAATTTGATACTGATCCTGTTACAGAAAGTGTGCTGGGTGTGTAATGGCTCTGGTTTTCGCCTCGGTAACGATCGCTGCACGCACTGCAACGGCCGTGGGAGGGACAGGTAAGGCAGGTGCTCTGCACGTCCTGTTTCTAGTGTCTTTTGTTAATCAGCTGTTCAAAGTTAGTTTCGGTGTAGTTTAATCTGGGCTGGTTGCACTGTTTGCAGCTGTATGAGCTGCAGTGGCCAGGGTTCTCGTAATTGTGACACCTGCCATGGGAAGAGACAACTCCTCGTTTTCATCAACCTTAAGGTGCAATGGTGAGTGTGGGTGAGCACTACATATTGGACTGCGCAAACTGTAAGCTTTCTCAATGTTTTAAAATGTCACACACAGTTTTAAACCTTTCCTGTCGACACTATACTAAAGTAGATCCCATTTAATTGTTAGAAAGTACCAAACTATTTCCCTGTAAATATTAATCTTATACCTCATTATATCCGCTGTTAAAGAGGTGAAAATCATATTCATTTACATTGATGATATAAGGCCAAAATGTTATCTAGAGTGACTTACAGATTCAATCATGTTCTAGGTAAATGTAGTGTAGGGAGGACTCTAATGGTAGAGGTTGGTACTCACTGTTCACCGCAGAGGCAGCGCTGATACTCACTACACTACACCAACATTTTCATTACACTTGGCATGTGGGTCATTTTCTATGTGAAATAGAAATGTGAAAATGTGAAATCTGGTTGTGCTCTTTGTTCTTCAGGACTAATAATAAGGATGATTACCTGGTGGAGCAGATGAGTGGCCTAAAGTCAGACAATCTTAGCAAAGTGAAAGGCAGGGAAATGTTCAAAGACTCTCAGCATCTGGTAAATACACACATACACACACGCACACAAACACATTTGGTGTTATGCCTCATCAGGATGTGTGGTCACACAAGTGTGACATATATTATTATGATGTAACTACATAAATAATTTTCTATGGCTATCTTAAACATAATGCTAATCTTGACATCTATTTATATTTTGAAAAGTGTAACATGTAACCTTTCATCAGTCACATTTATGGTGTTCACAAAGTAGGTTATTTTGCATTGTGGATTTCATGCACAGATTTAAATAAACAGACAGACAGAAAGATTAATACACATCTAATTAAAAACCTAATCCAAGAAATTGCAGAAGACAAAAAAGTAACAGAGTGTCAGAGAGGATAAAAAATTGAGACTCAGGGTGAAAAGATGATAGTTGGGGAGAACTAATGATACAGACAGAAGCAATGACCTGCAGAGCAACTGATGTTAGCTATTTTGTGATTATACTGCATCTGTATTTTAGCTCTATCCAGTGATGGGCTTCCCAAACCCTGCCATTGGCCAAGCATCTGAGCGCTTAATAAGAGAACACCAATCCAGATACTTCCAGACTTCCCGCGTTCTGCAACAGGTGAAGCAGTTCTTTGTGTGGGTGTGTCTTCCTGTGTTAATGCTGTGACCACATTTGCTTCAGTATTGATCTTTGTATGGGAAACTTAGTCCTGTTAAAACTAGTTTAAGAGAGATCAGAAAACAAAAATATTATTTTGCTCTACCCACAAACATATCTGTGGATTTCTTTTTTTATATTAAGCTTATTTTAATCTGACAAATACTGAACGACTCTTTAGTTTCCTTGTCACTTTTGACTAACAGTGTTAATATTGTGAAGTGTGATAATGTTGTAATAATGTTACGTTGTGAAGCATGATAATGTTTTGATAATGTAACATTGTGAACCGTGATAATGTTGTGATAATGCAGCGTTGTGAACTGTGGTGTTGACTTTTTCTTGATGCAACAATGTAGCAGAGTAGTCATTTGCGAGATGTTAAACAGTCATTAACCTTTCTTCAACACAATCATTCCAGCATTCTATAGATCATAGTGACCTTATATTACATATATATTACATTGTATTATACATATAAATGGTGTTTAATTTTGTCATCAATACTGATTAAAACTCTTTTCTACTGCAGCGCCACACCATAGAGCTGATCCCCATTACCCGGGTGAGCTACAGGTGGAAAGAAAAGTCCTATATTTACTACGTGTATGGGAACGAGTCCTGCGTGAATGCAGATAACTATCCGGCCACCTGCTGCTGCTCTGTGATGTAGAACAGGACGGCAGAGCTTCTACCACCTGATCTGGTGAAGCAGCTTCCTGTTCAGTCTTTAACAGAGATGGGTACACAGTGAAGACAAATCAGGCAGCCTAGTGCAGGGGTGGAATGAGTACCTACGGACACTGTGAACCTCGAGCGGCAGAATAAGTGGTGTCATTTTTTTTCAGCTAAAACATGTGTGAGAACTTTTGTCAGATCTAATCAACTGACTTAAAACTAATAATACTCTCAACAGTGAAAAGTTAAAAGATCATATATATGATTTCAAAGTGTTAAAATGTTATGCATAAGAATTGGCAACTATATTCTCAAAAAGTGATACAAATGTCTTTGTAATTTAATGTTTCCTCTTTTTTGTGTTTGACGTGTCTACCATTGTCATACAAGTGACAAGAAATCATTACTTTTTGGTTCTGTAACCATATTGACTATTTTGAATCGTTTTATTTTATGATTATGTCATATTTGTTTGTTAAAAATGCTTTTTCTTATATATATTAATTCATTGACAGTCATTTCTAATCATTCTTATTATCCAGATCTTCCGCAAAATATTCAATATTCTTCAGCAAACTGTGATTAATAAATAGAAGTATTTGTACATTTTACCGTTTGGGCCTTGAAAGTCTTTCTGAATAATAGTGAACCGCACACAGGGCAGTCATACTATTGTCCTCAAGAAAACAATGGTGCCTTTGACTTTGGGTTTTGAAGCATTGATACTGGTATCACTACTGCAAAGCACACTGTTTCGGCAGTGACCGAAGCATGTATCAAAGTTATTGTTACCACGTGACTAATGACATCTGAAGCTTCAAACCGTTACCAAAACAATGCTTCATAGGTTTGGCATTATGCTGCCTTATCACCGCGTTTCTATCTTGCAAGACTAGACAGCTAACTAACATTAATGGTGGTTGAGATCCAAATAAATCCACAAGGCGTGCTTTTCTTGTGTTTACTGACTTCCAGGCACTCATTCGTACACATCACTTATTATAAAACTACAAGTAAAGAAATAAAGTTACATAAATTTCACACAACGCATGTTACACATAATGCGTTTCATATGCGTAATACAGGTTTCACAGCATATGAAACTTGTATTACAGATCCACAGAATCTAATAATATCCACTCACAGACAAATAGTGCTCAAGACTCGAGCGTATTTCAGCTGCATTCAAAATCGTCATTCAACACCAAGTAAATCGCTGGAACTAAACTGGAACCTGAATTTACGCAATTAGCGCGGTATCGCAAACGTCCCCAAAGTTGAAATATTTTCTAAGATAAAGAAAATAAGTCAGCATTAATCTTATTAAGGAATTCTTTATGGAAGACAGGATATGCATTGTTTTATAACGTGTAAGCTATAATAGGGTATCCAATCTCCAGACTTCTTTTTACTACAAAATTGGAAATGTGTAATTTATGTAATCAACAAGGAGGTAGAAATGCTCAAAAGCTTCAGAACATCAACCCGTTGCCTCCCAGTGTACTTTTCAACATTTAGTTTGAATTACATTTTCACCTAAGAAGGGAAAACAATGATTTTAAATAAACCATTGGAGAAGTGTAATGATTGAACTGAGCATCATCAGATCTTTTTTAAAATGAAATTTGACATCGGTGGAGTATGTTAGAGCCCCTGATAACTGATTTTATACCAGCGTCATTTTGCATAGAACCGTTACATAGTACGCCGGTTGTATTTCCCCCCCAAAGCACCATCTAGTGGAGAATGTACTGCTCGCTAACTAGTGAGTTACAGTCCAGTTCCACAAGGCGCTTCACATCTAAATACTAACTTAAATGCATTGTAATTCATATTTTCCTACTTATACAACATCCAGAGTGCTGTACACAGAACAAATATTTTAAAAGATAAGAACATAAACATTGTAATAAAAGGTGGAGAGAGAGGTCAGTGTAGGTCTATAGAGATCTAACAACTCCCTACAAGGGGAATTCTTCTCTGTACAGTAAAAGTATCTTTAGCACACATTATTTTAGTATATGCCAATTATGCTATGAGAGTAAACCAGATGAAACTAGTTAAAACCTGCTTGCCTCTGTATGTTCCTCTATGTTAAAATAAAATGAGGTGTCGACACTTTTCTTAGTTCCCTTTTACTGTCTGTGTTTCTCAGATTCCACGCATTCTGAGATGCAATATCCCAGGGTCCTTAGGAAGAACAACCAGACTTGGCAACGAAGATTGTGGGAGGGAGAAGTACAGGCTAAGGAACAATGAAAATTCCTTACTAGCAGTGATCAACTGTTTAAAAGTAAAATGAGTTTGATTCGTGTCTTGTTTGCAAATCATATATTAGTGTATTTTTGTATTAAAAGAGTGTGAATGTAATTAGAATAGGGATTCCCAGTTATATTCTGTACTGAGGGCTACTGTTATCAAAACTATCTAGCTACTGTTACGTACCCAGTCTAGGTTAGGCGCGTAACAGCAATGGTGTAATGTGATGGACCGGGATAATTTAATTTTGGACGGCGAAATACCAGACATACACAGAGTCACAGGAAATGGAGAATGGATAAGCTGTGTTGTAAAATGTGTATATACAAAAATGTGACACCATGTGAGCTGCGGGATGACCAACGCTGAAAACAGAAAAGAACAACAAAACCAAACCCACACTAATTTTCCCGGAAGTACATTTTTACCCTTTACCAAATAAACACAAAAGAAAAGACAAACGTCGACCCTAACTTCCTGACAGGGAAAACAAAGACAAATCCCAAAAAGAGAAAAGACAAACCTTATGTCTGGTGCGGCAATAATATTATACAAATATATACAAAACAAGTACAAAGGGAAAAATCCGAAATCACAGTAAAAATTCAATCCAGGAAGTCAGAGACCACAGATACACAGACAACGGTGCAAAAGGGCAATCCAACATCGTAAGTCGAGAAGCGAAACAAAGTCATATGCCAAAACACACGAAACAGCAAACCAACAACAACAACCGAATAGCAATCGAGGCGTAGCTCCACAGCGCGTGGGACTCCAGTTTATCCATCAGCGCTTCCGCGTTCCTGGCGACGCTGCTGATTAGGGAGATCCCGAAAGCGGCTTTAGTTCATTCAGTATTCAGCCAATAGCAAGACTTTTTGCAAATGAAAATCGAGTTTCCGTGGAAGCAAAGCAGAGCCACTAAGTGGTCATTTTTAGGCATCTTGGTAACACTGCAAGTTACCGGACACAGGGCGTAATGCAACACGCCAAATGGGTGTTGAATTAAATTTTTGGAAATGTCATAAAGAAGAACATAGATGTACATAAAATATAGAGTAAAAGTACATGTTTTATGAAAGATTTACCTCTCTTAATTACCATTTCAAGTAAATAAAAAGTACTCTCTTTTAACATGTGGGTCATTCTTAGAGGTAACGTCATATTTAGAGATAATCTTAGAGATAACGTTTGATTAAAATGTTAGCTTTATGTAAGTAAATGTAACGCATTACTACCCACCTCTAGTCACAAACATCTTTGTTTTCACTAACATTCATGCCATTTGTTAGATTTTTAAATAAATCATCATACAAATTTCTAGATTACTACATCAGCATCCATTCTTTCTAATCCAGTGGACATTGACCAGTTAAAGCAAAAGAAACTGATGGTGGCAAGATGCATGGAACATTTAATCTCACAGTTCACACTTACATTAATAATTGCATTGTTCCTATCTCCAAATATAATCTCAGAATGACTCCATGATGTTGATATATTTAGGGTTCATGCCATTTGCTGTAGGATTGTTTGCTGCTCTTTATTACTTTAGCCATGTATTTGAGGTCACTATCATACTGGAGAATGAATTTCTGACCAATCGGATGCCTCCTTGATAAAATTCCTGATGGATAAGGATCTGCCTGTACTTATCAGCAATGAGGGGGCCATTCATTTTGACAAAATGATTAACTGCATTTGCAGAAATACACCTTCCACTATGCTTCACTGTTGAGTGCGCACACTGATTCATACAGCACACTCTAGCTCTTTGGCAGAAAAAAATGCTTTCAGTTGAAGCTAAAATTTGAACATTTGTGCTAATTTGTGCAGAACATCTGTACTGCACAACAGTCCTTGAGTTTTTGTGTAGGTGAGGCACTTGGCTTAGTTCCTCCTTCTGAGCCAAGGCTTTTTAAGATCAACTCTTCCATGAAGAGCACTTCTGACAAGACTTCTCTAGACTGTAAATGGGTTTTCCAGGGTCCCAGTGGCTTTTGCTCATTATGAACTAAAAGCAGTGTTGGATATCTTATGATCTGAAAAGAAAAAAAGTCTTCTGCTCTCATCGTCCACTCTCAATCTGGATATATTGTCATTGTTGTTGCTGGATGTTATACTTCTTTACTTATGCACTGAGCTATGTGCACACAAAAACCTCAAGCTTCTCTTAAGTCTGTAAAGTTTTATTTACTGTGTTACTTCCTTTAACATAGAAAGATTTCCCTGTAGAATTTCATTTTTTGCAAAGAAATGTTTGGAAATCTTTTCCATTGTTACACTAACACAGTAGACCTTAAATAACCACAGATTCTGTAAAATGTTTCTGTATCCCACTTTTACCTTGGAACTTCCAGTCCATACATGGCACAAATGTTTCTGTATATTATGTATATTCTGTATATACACTCTGTAGCATCTTACATCCTGTTGGTATGTGCTGGATTCTCTCAATTCAGCTTTTTCCAACCATTAGTAGGATTTTTTCATATCAGCCACTTCCATTATTTGCCAGTTATACATATCATGCAAGGGTTTAACCTCCCATGATGACCCTTGCTGTTTCACTTCCCTGTCCACCTTGGGTTTCTGCTGTATGAGAGATTCACTAAACACTTCATCGTTTGGGGCTACCTTCCTGGTGTACTCCTGGATCTTAGTTGTTTCAGCTTTGATAGTGGCTCTGATGCTCCCTCGTCCCCCTTCTGTCTTCTCCTTTGGTCAGCTTATTATGTCTGCGAGGTATCTGATGACTGATAGGTATATATAATTTACATTTTTCAACACTGTAAATTATGTAATGAAATAACGTTCATTTGTCACTGTTACACTGGAATTATGAGGTTACCTCACAATGCAACTGAAACAAGGCAGGATGTTTTTATTCACTTTTATTTTCAAACGAATATTTTCGCACCCAACAGCGAGATAAACTTGAAAAAAACGACAAACAAGGAGTGACATAAAAACGCTTTTATACAGACACACTAGACAAGACACTGGTGTCCCGAGTAACAACGTCGAGAGGAACATTTACACAGCACGCGCACAGACACACACACATTGCTACACACACGCACGGAACACTCATCAAGGCAAATACACACACAGAACAGAGGCGGAGTCGCGGGCGGCTATCGTGACAGCAGCAATCTGAAAATCATCTGTTATGTCAAGTCTTAGCAGTCTTGCATTCCAAAGACTGCAAAATTGTACTTCATTAAGGACATGCACAAACTCACCATAAATCACCATAGCAGAGAAAATCCTTTTGAGAATATACTAGATAACTTCTAAATAGTTTTAGATTTCCCTCCCTATATGGAACCTTAAGAGCACAGTGCCTTAAGAATATTGAATTACTGTTCTGTTAGGAATTGATATCAGAAAATACCTTGTATAAGTAATTAACATGTAATTAACCTTGTAATTATGTGAAAGCTCAAGCAAACAGAAAACTGCCTGAAAGTCATACGTTAGATCATAAGTTAGATTACAATTATAGTTTTACTTCAGCTCTGACAGGAAAAAGGAAGAGGTTACGTTATATGTAGTGTTTCAGTGACAGGGACAAAAAGAATACAGCACAAGGGTTTTTTACTTTCATTCTTTACTTCCTCTCAAAGAAACAGTTTCTGCCATCAAAGTGGAATGAAGAATCCTACATGTGTTCTCTTACTGGCACTTTGGTCCATGTTTTGTGAGTATTGTGTTTAAAATTAAGTCAGTCATTATGCTACATTAATTAATTTGTTTCATAAATTGTTTTGTTGGTGAATTGTTGTGTTCTGAATTAGCAAGTGTACCAATGCAAATATCTTCATTTTTGTGGGTGTTGTGTTGCTGTAAATGTTAAGATTTTTAAAATTATCTGTCTTAAAAATATTTGTATTAAGACATGTTCATCTTTCTTCTTCTTAGCTCCATCATGGACAGGTATGACCCACATTTTTTAAAGTTTAGAGTTAGATATTGTTCTAAATATGTTATAATGTAGTTGTGCGTTAGAGACAATATCATATATACTCAATGTTCTACACAATCACTGAATTGCCTGGTAGTGTGTATTTATTAGGTAAAGCCTAGTACTTTGTAATTCAATTATTGCATTGATTAGTTTCTGCAAATTGAACAGCTGCATTCTTCTGAGGTGACCAAGCTTTTCACCTCCTTTCATAGACAATCAAACCCATATTTAAAGCTCACAGACCAGGGGCGGCTAAAGCAATGAAAACTACTTGGGAACTGGGGATAGTTTAATGACAATTGCTTTTAAATTTAAACACTTCATTATTCTTAAAGTCTGTTTACTGTTTGTCTATATTTTTTACAGAGAAAGTTTTGGTGAAATAGCTTGAAAAAATCCCGATTCTTCCGGTTCTTGGTAGCTTGAACATAGCTTTATTGTAAATGTTTACAAATGGATGAGGGAGAAAATATTGATTTTGCTGTTGCTTTCCCTAAAAAGCTAAAATGTTAGTGTTAAATATTCTGTATTATCATAAAACACTGTGATGTCCATTTGTGAATTGAAGCTGCAGGGCGCTATTGGAGAGGATACTGGCAAACTAGTAAGTTTAAAAATCATTTAAAAAAAGATAATCTTAATGATTTATTCTAACACCATTACTACATTAAAACAAAAGGGCTTAATTTCTAGACAAATATGCATGTGTTTCTTTGAATTTAAAATTCACAGCCCTATTGGAAAAATGGATTATAATGCCTGCAGGTCATGTTTAATGAAATTAAGATGTTTGAGGTTTATTTTAATTTTCTACTAATAACAGAATTTGTGGACTGCAGCCACATATTTTGTTATAGCTTGTTGTTAGTATATTTAAAATTAATACATTTTATTAATGAATTTGAAGTTGTTACACACTAGAGATCAAAATTAGAGAACAATGTATGAACACTTGATTTTTTCAGAAATAATGTAATCTACATTGATCAATATTTGAAGGATTTTTGCAATTATTAAGCACATAATTTGTCTTTGAAAAACGTTTTAGGTTATACTGATTTTAATTCTTGATAGCTAAAATAGCCTCCAAAGAGTAATTGTAAAATGGAAAAGGAGCAAAAATTACATACAACAACTTGATTTGCTCATGAAAACAAACAATAATGATGCCATTTGATTTGATATTTATGTTCTTCAGCCCCTGACTGGACGACATCATCTCATTCCGCAGCTAGTGAGTCATGATTCTCACATTTTGAACAATTTGATTTTAACTTTGCTTGGGCTGCTGCCCCACAACCTGGATCAGGATAAATGGTAGAAGATGGATGGATGGATGGATGGATGGTGGATGGATGGATGGATGGTTTATACTGAGGGGGTGTGTGGATCATTTGTTGAATGTTGATTTTGCTGTTGTGTTGGCTAAAAAGCTAATTACTGTAGTGTGAAACATTATGTGATGTACTTTTTTATTTAAGATGCTCAGCCCAATTGGAGAAGATACTGGGCAACTAGTAAGTGATTTAAGAACTGGATTATAATACCAATTATACAATTCCTATGTGTATATGACACAACTAGAAAGTGATTTAATAAATGGATTCTGAAAGATCAGATATGATCAGGTGCATACTAATGTGATTATAGTCTTCAAACCATATAATTCATTAAAATAATTCTTTATCAGATTGAAATGAAAATAACTTAAATGAAGTGCTGACTTTTGAATACAAACAATAAACATGCCATTTGTTTTCCTCTTTACGTTCATTAGCTCCTGACTCGATGACATCATCTTACTTCGCACCTAGTGAGTCATGATTCTCACATTTTGAACAACTTGATTTGCTCATTTTAATTAAAGTATCATTGCGGTCATGTACATTTTTGGTTATTTGTTTTGTTTCTGCATTTTGAGTTATTATCATATCATATTATCATTTGAGTTATTAAATGATTAGCCTGAAGGGTTCAATTTAGTGTGTGAAATGTTCAGTAATAGTTACTGATACTGACATTTATATCTTTGAATTTAAACAGCACAGCCCTCTTGTTGCACTGTTTTTTCTTTATAAATGTTCTTAAAATGATCAAAGGACTTTGATGATAAAAACACGTACATTTATGGCCAAGAAACCACAACTTAGTCAAACTGGTCTCTAGCAATTATAGTGGATGTAGGTAAAAGTTTGAGTTGAAGTGATGAAACTATTGTTTTATTTCGTTTTGATTTTCTTTAGCCCCTAACATTGTGACACCACCTGATTCTTCTCACATTTTGAACAGCCTGATATATTTGTTCTAAATAAGACACATAATCTTATCTCCTGACATCTTAGCTCATTAGTCACATACAGAACACTAATTACCAATTAAGTCATTTTAATTACTAATAATTGATTTTTTTTAATCTCAGCTACATTGAATAATGGAGACTGCTTTCTGTCTATACCTGTCAGTATTCTATGTATCCATACATAGCACAGTTGTTTCTAACTGCAGAAGTGTTTAGAAACTGATAACCTAAGATCCAGGATCTACTTTCATATTGCACATTTTTCCTAGTTTGGGGAGACGGGGTGATTGTTTTGTGCAAATTTTGATATTGCTTTACCTAAAAATCTACAATTTCAGTACAGTATGTAATACCATGTTTATATAACACAACTAGAAATTGATTTAATAAATGGATTTTGAAAGATCAGATATGATCAGGTGCATACTAATGTTGTGATTATAGCCTTCACCACATAACACTAAAAATATTTTATCAAATTGAAATAAAAATAGCTTAAATGAAGTGCTGACCTTTGAAAACAAACAGTAATGATGCCATTTGATTTGATCTTTATGTTCTTCAGCCCCTGACTGGACGACATCATCTTATTCCACAACTAGTGAGTCATGATTCTCACATTTTGAACAATTTGATTTTAGCTTTGCTTTGGCTGCTGCCCCATAACCAGGATCAGGATAAATGGTAGAGGATGGATGGATGGACGGTTTATACTGGGGGGGGGGGTATTTGTTGAATGTTGATTTTGCTGTTGTGTTGGGTTAAAAAGCTAATAATTATAGTGTGAAATGTTCTGTATTGTTGAAAAAAACATTCTTTGATGTACTTTTTTATTTAAGCTGCACAGCCCAATTGGAGAAGATACAGGGCAACTAGTAAGTGATTTAAGAACTGGATTATAATACCAATTATACAATTCCTATGTGTATATGACACAACTAGAAAGTGATTTAATAAATGGATTCTGAAAGATCCGATATGATCAGGTAGTTTGGGGTCAGGGGGTCATTGTTTTGTGTAAATTGTGATGTTGCTTTACCTAAAAATCTCCAATTTCAATACATTATGTTCTGAATTGTTATAAAACACATGCTGTGATGTGCATTTGTGAATTGAAGTTGAACCACCCTATGGGAAGAGAAGGTACTGGAGAACCAGTAAGTAATTTAAGAAATGAATTATTATCTTGCTGCTTTATTCTAATACTTTGCATTGGCTGTTGCCCCGCGACCTGGACCAGGATAAATGGTAGACGATGGATGGATGGATGGATGGATGGATGGATGCTTTATTCTAATACACATTAATAAAATAAAAACAAACAAGCAAAATGCATTGATTCTTAAGGTTTAACAACCTTGTCACAAATTCTTTTATTCACATCTTATATATTTTGTTTTTAGCCTATACATAACAAAACCCTTCTCAAAATAGTTTCTACAAACTGAAGTGAAAAACCCTAAATTCTTTGTCCTGTATTTCACTTGGTTTGCTCCTGCATTGTTGCTCTCTATATTCACTCCACTTTTGGCTTTGTTACTAGTTATTATTTGGCTCCAGTTGGCTTTTTTCCATTTACTCTAGTTTTCAATAAACCCTCTTGCATGTACATCTGACCCTCTGTCTGTAATGCCTAAACATCACAGCTTTCAGTTCTTGATAGATAGTACGACCTCATTGGGTGATCACAAAATGAAAATTCCTAAATTAAAGTGCAAATATTTTTGTCAACCTTTTGTAATCACCAATAATTGCTCTGACAGGAGAAGTGTTAATAAACTGATGATTTAAGATCCAGTATGTACTTTCACACTGCACATTTTTACTCGTTTATTGGGCGGGGGGCTCATTTGTTGAATGTTGATTTTGCTGTTGTTTTACCTAAAAAGCAAACAATTGTAGTGGAAAATGTTCTGTATTATTGTAAGAACATGCTGTGATGTACTTTTTATTTAAGATGCTCAGCCCAATTGGAGAAGATACTGGGCAACTAGTAAGTGATTTAAGAACTGGATTATAATACCAATTATACAATTCCTATGTTTATATAACACAACTAGAAAGTGATTTAATAAATCACTTCACACCACATTATTCTTTAAATATTTTCATCAGATTGAAATGAAAATAGCTTAAATGAAGAGCTGACTTTTGAATACAAACAGTTCTGTCATTTGTTTTCCTCTTTACGTTTTTCAGCTCCTGACTGGATGACATCATTTTACTCCACACCTAGTGAGTCATGATTCTCACATTTTGAACAACTTGATTTGCTCATTTTAATTAAAGTATCATTGCAGTCATGTACATTTTTGGTTATTTGTATTGTTTCTGCATTTTGAGTTTGTAAATGATTAGTCTAAATTGAATTAGCCTAAAAGGTTCAATTAACACATGAAAAATTTGTACATTTCATGAATTTCAAGTAGGACAACTTTAATCTAAATTTGATATATCTAAATTACTATTAGAACCTTTAACCTGAGTTGGTGGGTTTAATCACTTTATACTAGCAAAGTCAGTGTTGTTTAGGTATAGTTACACCTGATTACTCAGTCTCAAGTGCTAAAGTCTAAAGATCATTTTAAGTTCATAGTAGACCTACGATTTCTAACTGAAAAATTCCTCTGACTGCCCATAAGTATGATAATGACACAGGGTTGATTTGCCAGTGTTATTTTTACAATTCAAATTCTTATTTATTTCTATTATTTATTTTATCAATTCATTTCTATGTTTATTTTTTTCAATTGAAAACCTTTTTTTTCCAAAGTTTTTCAGTAAGTACAATTATGTGCACTTTATTGAATATGTACTCTATATCCTAATGTAAGTCATTAAATGTGTTTTTCAGACATCCCCCCTCCTACTGTGGAGATGTATCAACATGTGAAAAACCGAGATAACATTGTGGTCATCTGTCAGTTTGGAATGAAGACCCACCTAAGCTTTTTTGAGCTGTTTGTCCAGAACAGTGAGGAGGCCTATGTCATACACAGGCTAGCTTGTACCGAGGAGGCTGTGTGCATGTGTAACCTCACAGTAACTCCACATGCATCTTTCACCTGTGTGCATAAGCTGAACACACCTCAAGGTTCAATGCGTCTTGTCAGCAATCCCTACACTTACAGTCAATCTGGTGAGATGCTTGATTTCTTCCTCTTGACACTCACACTTATGGCATTTTTCATATAGAAAAGTTTTCAGTGTAAGGAAAGTCTTTTCACGTCAGGTGCATGTGGTGCAACAATTATAAAACTACATTTAGCAATCAAATATATAGTATAAATTATATCATTGTGCTGTCATGATTGGTCAGTGAGACAATACATTTACATACAGTTTTGAAGAAAAACAAAAGGGGCAGGTGTACTTAGGCAGGTAGTCTGGTGATTCAGGGAACATAACAGTGGCCCAATTGAAAAGAGCAGTCAATAACAAGTCAGAAGACAGGGAAGAGAAACAAACACAGAGACAAAAACTCAGAGATGGCTCAGGAGATTTCTCAGTTAGGCAAGGGCTCTTCTGGGTTGAAGCAGGGCAGGTGAGTGAGGAACAGAGCACAAGGCAAGGCCAGTGAACAGTTGGGCAATAATGCTGAACAAGGCCGGGAGGGTGTGCTCAGAACTGTAGTATTGTACTTCTGTTAATTATTAACCAACTTTACAGCATTGGAAAGGAGGAAAATACTGGCTACAATTCTAATCTACACTTTGTTTTTTGTTTTTAAGCAATTGGACAACAGCTATCCAGCTCTTCATTCTATACTGGTTTTGCTTCCTTCATTGGAACTGGTCTCATCTTCATGGTGATAACGGTGATAGTAGTAACACTCAGAGCAAGACATAACAGTTAGAAATGCTCATCTCATTTTAGTATAATTTTAGTATCTATGCATTGTGGTTGCTCATTTCTGCAAAATTTTAGGAAGCATATTAACTTATAGCATGCCAGTAAGTGGACACAATAATGAAATGCTCTTCCATTCGCACTAACACTTTATATATATATATACACATATATACACGAGGTGCTGGTCATAAAATTAGAATATCATGAAAATACTGCAGCAATGCGATGTGGCATGGAGTCGATCAGCCTGTGGCACTGTGTTGTGAGAGCCCAGGTTGCTCTGATAGTGGCCTTCAGCTCTTCTGAATTGTTGGATCTGGCATATTTCATCTTCCTCTTCAGAAAACTCCACAGATTTTCTATGGGGTTAAGGTCAGGCGAGTTTGCTGGCCAGTTAAGAACAGGGATACCACAGTCCTTGAACCAGGCACTGATAGCTTTGGCACTCAGAAAACACAGTTGACGAACACCAGCAGATGACATGGCACCCCAAACCATCACTGACTGTGGAAACTTTATATTAGACCTCAAGCAACATGGATTCTGTGCCTCTCCTCTCTTGCTCCAGACTCTGTACTTTTATCAAAAAACATAACTTTGGACCACTTAGCAGCAGTCCAACACAAGATGCTTCTGACGCCATCTCTTGTTCAAAAGTGGCTTGACACAAGGAATGCGACAGCTGAAACCCATGTCTTGCATTCGTTTGTGTGTGGTGGTTCTTGAAGCACT
>JAOXYF010000022.1:7094847-7128226 GCA_028565775.1 Sternarchorhynchus goeldii
TATATATATGGATGTGTGTGTGTGTGTGTGTTGAGATTCACGGTTTCACATTAATCAATTTGGATCTTGACATTGCATTTTACCAGAGTCTAAATGTATGTACTCTAATAAAACTGGAGCTCTGAATGCCACTTTGTCTTGTGCAATACTGTGGTCTGTCAAACATCTTATTCATGAGAAAGCCATCAGCCTAACACATAACCAGCACTGGCTTATTATCACTCCCCACCTTCTCCCTCTCTCTGTCCTCCCATTATCTCCTCCTCTGATTCTCTTTATTATTTTATTTACTTCATGCTCCTCCTGTTTTGCCTTTCTCTTCCTCTCCTCTCTTAAGCATTTTCATATCCCTCTCTATTCAGAGGCAGACTCCTCCCTCCTCTCCACCCTCCCTTACTCATGCTCCCTCCTTCTCTCCCTCCCTCCCTCCACACGTTTGGATCCCTCTATGTGGTTAGGAGCTCAGTGGCAGTGTACGTCTCTGTCGCTGGGGCAGCTTCATTCTCTCCTGCAGGATGTCGGGCCCTTGGATCTGCTCCCTACTACTCCTCATTTCTGTGGCCTTCCTCCAGAGCTCAGTGCTGGAAGCCAAGGTAATACACACACACACACACGCATGCACACATACACAGTCACTAGCTCATCATGGGAAGCACACACATTCTGGATTTCTATTACTGTTGTAATGGTTTGTTTAGTGAGTTCATGTATATCAGAGAGAGAGAAGCATATCTTTATTGCTTTTCTGTGTTAAGTCTTGGATGATTTATTTGTCTGCAACTGATATGTATTAAAATGCAGTTACAGATTATGCAACTCAATTATAATTAGACAAAATAGTTGTACTATAAAAATATTATTTTCATCATTGTCTAGATAATTTAATGTTTTCTGATTTCTGTAAGTAAATCTTAAGAATCTGAAATAGAAGCATACTGGAGAAATAAAGAAACAAACATTAGGTATTGTGTAATATTGTGTTAGATATTGTAAATATAAGTATTATATTCTAAATACAAGAAAAAATTACTGAGTGGTATTATGACATATGAAGTCTGAAGTATATTAATGTATTTACAGTACCAGTTAGTTCTGGTAAGTAGAAGCTATAGTCCAGGCATCGCCAGGATTTCCAGTAATGAGAGCATGTTAACATCTGCTCAATTGCATTCATTTGTGCTGGGCTGGTGTTTGACTTAAAATGTCTTCGAGCAGGCGGAGGTGAATAGACGAGCATATTCATTACCAGGCAACGTGAGAGAGCTTTGGACACCATGGTTTTGTTCCCTTATAAAATCCTGATTAAATTCTAGAATGTTCTGAGAGAGAAATCTGCAAAATAGATACTGGCAGCTGAAAATATACGTACGCAAAAAAGTACGCATCATCCTGACTTTGGAAGATATTACGGTTAAATTAAAAAATTAAGAAGTATTAATGATTTACATCACTTTTCTTCTGAAATGCTTTTTCATTGGAGGGTTTCAGGTAATATTTCAGATGTTGGATTGCATATAGCCATCTCAGTACAGATAAATGCCGTCCCCTCATCATCTGTGCATCTGTGAGTCTGAGGTGACTGATGTGTTGACTATACTGTTGTTTTTAATAACCATAAAAGAAGCTTGAGAAATGATTGTGTTGTAGGCCTCACGATAGATGACATCACACCTAATAATACTGAAAAAAAGTATTTACTATCTATCTCTAAGCAAATGGTTGGCTCAAATAAGAATATCTGATGGACATTTCTTGTCCTATGCAATATATGAGTAATTATTTGGCATTTGTCATATATATTAAGTTTTGACAAAGATTGAGTAAAGACAAAGATTGAATCGAGAGAATGCTGGAAGATTGCTATCCTGAGGCTCCCTGAACATGGTCTGGGTGAGGCTATCATCTCACAACAGTGTGGTGTTGATTTGTTTTTCCTGGTAAAGTGGATGAATTTGATGTCAGGCAACTTAATTCGAATGACTGCATTTTAGTTGTCTGACTTCTCACATTGCATGTTTACATTCAAAACGTAAGCTGGCAGAGCACAAAATAACCTGCTAGGAGCGCACTATAGGCTAAAGGTATAAGCGTTTATGCTGACTTGGGCATCTGCACCTACTAGGTAAGTAGTCTAGTAGCTTCGTTTCGTCGAACATCATTCCGCATCACCAATGGAAATGTTAGATTTTGCAAACGACCTTTGACAACTGAGCGCAGATTTTGTAACTGCAAATTTCATCGGCTGCATTCAGTAGCTTACACCGGGAAGCTATTTTATTTATAGCTGCCATATAGACAGATGCGTTGTACAGAGAACTAGTTTTTAGGAACATATTCGAAGAACACAACATAGTATTCCTCAGCGCAAGACTGAACGCAGTCGGTAGGAGTGGCTGCGCAATCTAATTAGCTGAAAATACACTGCTGCGAGCAGAGGCAGTATGCTACCATGGCAACTGCTTTAAGTGGGTATGAGTACGCTCATTTTCCTCTCTGCAAATACACACACATGGCCGCGCAGAGACATATAGCCTAATTTCACAGTCTTAAGCTCTGAAGGCTTAATCATTTATTATCTTATTTCGTCGTGTTCTTTGCCATCTTTTAGCTATTTACCGAAAACGTTAAAAGCAAAACATACCCTGAGCAGCTTAGGTTTATGAACAGTTTGATCTTGATCAGTACAAAGAAATAACGGGATGTCATAAATGTTTTTTCACCTCACAAATTTCTGTATTTATTCCCTTATGAGGCATGTCTTTTCCTGACATTTTGGTATTGCTCAAGTCCTAATGCGGTGTCATTAGGCAAATAACTATAGTTGCATTATTTTGTTTTAGGTAGCTTGATCAAAACTTCGTGTTGAACTTATTCCAGTGAGCAGTGAACAAAAGACACACCTTCACCAAGTATAGATTATTGGAATTACAGATTCAGATCCAGCTAGAAAGAGTAGAGCTTGCAGCTACAATTATTGGGCTGCACATGGCACTAGAGTTTCTGCACTACGAAGTTTCTGCAGAAGAAACCTTGCTTGGAACACTTCTATAGTGCAAAACTGTAAGAAACAACTGCAGTAAGATAATTTGCTTGACGAGAACAGATTGCGCTTCAGTCTACATGCACAAACACACCTATGCACACACACACACACACACACACACACACACACACACACACAGCTTCTTACAAGTACATATGTATTTCTCATAAAGTACGGACGTCACGATGCGCAAGAGTGAGTCATCGGTGTTCTGCCTCACGCACTGACTCATTCTCTGCCTCCCTCTTGCTTCAGTACGTCACTCGCACCTCACCTGTTATTCATGAGACAAGCCCTCACACCCAGTGTAGTGCTTTCATCATCAGACAACTGACTGTCAGCAGATACTGTGCTTCCATCCTGAAGTTCTCACAGAAGTCGCCATGGACTCATTTTGCACTCATTAAATGCCTGATCAGGAGCAACACTGTGGTCACTGCAGTCAGCAAGTTGAAGTTATTTGACCTGCACATTAGCTGAAGTTCTGAAATACACGTTACCAAGTCTGGAAGATGAACTCGGAGTTAACAGCCTAAAACCAGATAACAATCTCACTGCATGAAGGTGAGTTAGAACTTGAAAACATGTAACAGCGTTATATCTCAGGATTGACCATGTTTACATTCATCATTCAGCTGTAATGGACACATGATCATTGTAATTAACACAATGCACTATATACTGTACAATGCAGCAGATTAAGTAAATATTAATTGCATCAATTAGATTCCCTTTGCACTCACATTTTCAAAGATTTTTTTAAAGAATATGAGCATGTTGGACAGACTCTCAAACCCGAACAGATGGCCATTATTCTGAATGCGACACTAATGCCCAGAACAGCATGTACCCCAGGTATGTGCAGCATCGAGCAGCTTTATGCGTGCATGTCTTCAAACCGTATTTGTCTCTTGGGGCTCACACACTTCCCCTTTTCCTTGGCCAGTCTGTGAAAAATTAAATAAATGGGACACTTCCCACTATGAATCACAAGCTTATCCGCGGCAGCTATAAAATGTAATATATCAAGGGATTCCAGTTTTTGGCTTGAGCTGCAATATTGGATTTAGTTTATGGAAGCCTGCAGTGAGGCTGATGTATATGGGGAGGAACAGGTTAGTTTAGGAGTCTGTCAGAATCTGCTTGTTGTGCAAACTTTAGGTTATAGGGTCTCCAATTCTCTCTCTCTCTC
This sequence comes from Sternarchorhynchus goeldii, assembly GCA_028565775.1. Classification (NCBI taxonomy): domain Eukaryota; kingdom Metazoa; phylum Chordata; class Actinopteri; order Gymnotiformes; family Apteronotidae; genus Sternarchorhynchus; species Sternarchorhynchus goeldii. The sequence continues at coordinate 7,099,083 of JAOXYF010000022.1, forward strand.
TCTCTCTCTCTCTCTCAACCCAGTGGCCTGTTATCAAAGCTAATGTTTAATGGTCGACATCACTATGTTTGTTTAACCTTTCTACCCCACGTTCCCACCCTCCCTCTCTCTTCCTCTCTCTAATTTCACCCCCTTTTTGATTCCTTCCCTCTTTCCATTTTTGTTCAACCATCTTAGGTGTCCTGAAACACTGCACTTTGTTGGCTCTGTCCTTGATTCATCCCCATCCATCATTAGAGCAGAATTCAGCCTTTGACTGCATTCAACATAATAAATTCAGTGCGCTGTATCTACTATAGAGTACAATGCAATCATTTGGTAAATGAATATTAAATTGTTTAGTGCTTCCTTCCCACTGCAAGTTTAAAAATCGAATAGCATTAGCAAACACTGCGGTAAGTGTGGAAGGTGGCGTTCGAACGAACCCTGGTCCCTAGGCAGGATTACATTACCAGATATCCAACAGCTGTTTCAGACACACTGCAAATACGGCCCTTGGTCTCACCATTAATGGCTCTGAAGATTTGAAAGGTGATTGAAACATTTTACTGTTTTCTGTTGTCATTGCTGCTTCTTATCTACTGTAGAGAATTCCTTTGATCTATTATACTATTGCCTTTTGTTACAATAATAAATTCATAATAACAAATTATATATACTTATGTAGTGCCTTTTACATGTTCAGACTTGCTTTACTGTATCAGTGAAAGTAAACAACAAAAATAAAACAAGAAACATTGTGGCAAGAAGAAGGGAATTAAAGATTTTTTTTAAAGATTTTATTTTAAACTGGGCTTTGTGTGTAGAAAGAGTGTGCTTTGTGTGCGACAAGAACAGCTAGACATGTGTAAGGAGCTCCAGAGGGTTGGGACAGCAACACCCTCAGTGGTCACACTGAATCTGGGGACACCTAGCACACCACAGTCCCAGGACCTTAGCTTATGAGATAGGCCATATGGAAATAGAAGTTCAGAAAGGTAGGTGGATGCACTTTGCATGGCTTTGGAGACTAATTGCAAAATTTGATAATGCACATATTTGCTGCAGAATTTTGAATACGCAGGATAAAGTGTTTGATAAGGTAAACACATAGATCACATAGTTGTAGTGGTCAAACCTAAATGTAATGAAGACATACACCAGGATCTCAGGATCTTTAAAGGAAAGCAGAGCAGTTGAGCAATATTGGGAAGATGGACCAGTGCAGTCTTAGTCATGGATTTAATATGTGGGTCCAAGAGTACACCAAGGTTTCAAACAACAGAGGGACTGACTGGAGTAACATCAACAGGAAATAAGTAGAGTAGGCTGCGATAACAGACAGTGTACACAGGAACATAAATGAGATTTTCTTGGCATTTATTTTTTGGAAAGTTAGTGCTTAAGCTATACTTTAACAGCTGAAGACAGGAAACCAATGTAGGAGGTCCAAATGATTCAGTGGGAGTGATATTCTTTTATTATTTGTTATTATAACACTTATTATTATCAATGTTGTTACAAGCACTACAGGATGAATCTATCCCAGTATTTTTGAAACTACATGGCAAAAGAAAGCTCAGAAATATTCATATTCTTCATTACTGGTTAGTTGGCTTAGTAGCCTAGAATTAGGTCTCCCCAATGACTTCAATGGTCTTCACTCTGAAAAGAAGAGCCAACACTCACAGACAGACGATAAATAGCTTCTTCTCGATGCTGCATGATGGTACATAAAAGCTTCTTCACCCACAAGAGGGTTCAGTAAGAGGGTTTAGTGCAACCTGTTCTTATCATTCAGTGCCTTGGGGATGAGACAAATGAGGCTTTTTGTCTCTGTTTTATGGTGCACACACTAAAGCTAAAATCCATCATAGAGACAGTGAGAGGAAGCGAACATTTGTGTGTGTGGGAAGAAGACAGGGTCACCACTATCAGGGTATTAGAAAAATAAAATCAGTGTGGATTTAAAAACCTGGCCTTCTCAATATTCCAATATATATTTGGATATTTTAAAATGTAGTAAAGTCATAGCAACAACTGGCAATGCAAACAGATATGTCATTAATGCAGTGCCCATTTGTATTGTATTAATGCAGTAAGCATTTGTAAATGCTTTACCACTGGAAAGGATAAATCCTTAATTCTTATGGTTCATAGGTGTTGATCCATAAGAACTGGCAAACTGCAAAAAGCAAACTGATCAGCAAGTCTGAGCTACACTAGATATTCCAAGTATCCCTAAGCACTTTGTAAGTCGCTCTGGATAAGAGCGTCTGCCAAATACCAGAAATGTAAATGTAAATGTAAATGTCTTCTCTTAGTTTGTCCAATGTAAAGCTCATTACATCTCTTGCATGTAATGCAGTAGACAACTTCTGCAGTCATACAATAGGAGGAATGGTGGATTACAATTACATTAATGTATGAAACGTCCTGTGTCTTTGGAAACCTTGTGTTCTTTACTACATTTTTAAATATCTCTACTGTCCTACTGCAGTTCACACTGCAGTTACTCATCTGGAATATATATGTAATTGCAGTGAACTGTAGTAGAGATAATAAACATTGTGGTACAGAAGATTTCCAAAGTTTCAGACAGAGGTCTTTCATCAGCTGTGCAAGCAAAGTGCTTCTGAATTTGTAGAAGGAGGAACTGGTGAAAGGAAATGATGTGTTGCAGCAAATATTAGTGGTATTAACTTATTAAGATAAAGGAAATTCATTAGACATAGACTGTAGCCGACGTCACAGTCTCAGTCAGATGTGATTTCATCCCAGCTGAGATGAATATGGTGAATTTTTATTTTAAAACTGAAAGAATGGAGATATTTTAAACAGATCAGGTCAGTTTCTGTTCATAGACATAACAGTTCTGGCACTGACTCTTTTTCTCTTCCTTTCTCTCTCTCTCTCTCTCTCTCTCTCTCTCTGTCAGCCTCTCTCTGCAGGGCATGGTGGCGGAGCTGTACGTCTTCGGCGGGACTTGCGGGACTCGCTGCCTTATGAAGCCCAGATGATGTCATACCCACCTGCAGACTTCAAGGGGAGGGGCAATGATCTTTACTACCAACCAGATGCCTTGAGAGCAAAGGGGTTGGGCCAGGCCATTCAGCGATTGATGGAGAACGACCAGAGGCGGGACCAGGAGGCAGCGTACCTGGCAGGTGTGCTGCGCCTGCTGAGCGAGGCGGAGAGCAACAGCCAAGGCAAGCGAGAGGAAGAGGAGGAGGAGGAGGAGGAAGGAGAGTTCCAGGGGCCATACCCTCCAGACTACGACGAGACAGAACAGACCCTGAGCTTTGTGAATCCCCAGGCTCTGTTGGACCCGCAACTGACCGAAGCTTTGCTCAACCGCTACCGGCAGGAGAAACTGCAGGCACTGCTTGCCTCTGCAGCGAATCACCTCCCGGAGAGAGGGCAGGGGCGTGACCAGGAGATGCTCCGGTGAGAACTCCACCATTACACAAACTTGTTTACATATTCTGGACCATAGCTACAATATGACAAAGTACAATGCAATATAATCAACAAATAGTTAGAAAAATTAGACAAAAGATCAACAAAGAGTTGAACTTTCTGCCTTTGAGAATGGATCTCCTTAGTTGTCGGTGCTTTTCCCAGGTACCTAACTGAGAGAATCCTGTCCAGTCTGGCATCAGGGAACCAGGCGGGCCCCTCCAGTCGACGAGCCAAGCGTGATGTGAGCGCATTGGCCAGCGTGGGACGGGACGGAGCTATCGCATTGAGACGGGCCAGACGATCTCTAGACTCTGCCCCTGTCCCCGCCCCCAACCCTGAGGCCTCCCTGATGCGGGTGAAGAGGCTGGGTGAAGAAGATGATGATGATGAAGGTTTTACTAGTCAGAGTAACAGATCCCCCCATGTTGGCTTGCAGAGGATGAAACGCATTGACACAGACCTGACCCCCCCTCAGAAACACAACCGCAAGCGCAGAGCTTTGACCTATGACCCCAATGTCATTGCTCAGCACATCCTGCAGTACCTGCCAGCTTAAAGACAGAGAGAGAGAGAGAGAGAGAGAGAGAGAGAGAGAGAGAGAGAGAGGGAAAGAGATAGAGAGAAATGGAGAGAGAAAATAAATTATAGTTTCCCAAGCTGACAGAGATGTGAGAACCTACTGTCAATGACAATGTTCAGCAAATTAATGTACCTACTTCAGTCCTAAATAAATATATGTTTATTTATCTATGTTATATGTTACTGCACAGTAACAGAGCAGAATGTTTGTGTGCAGATGTACTGATACACTGCACCTGAGAAAATACTTTTCTTTTATTTCTTAAACAATTTCTTTACACATTATGGAAATTAATAGTGCACCAGGTTAAATTTATATAGGAAATTGATTTCTATTTTATCATATTGATTGCCAAGAATTTCATCGGATTGAAATAACAGAGTTTTAATCCATGGTCAAACATACATTTTTTTGAAGATGATCTACCATTAAATTGGTTCGGTCCTTAAACGTTTTCTTTCCAAAGCATGAGGCAATGCAAAATACCAAAGGAAGTCTAGGAAGGATAGCCTCCTCACGTAGTATGTGTATAGTGTTTGATTTTTGTGTGTGGCATTGTTTCCATGTTCACTGTGTATCCCATTTTGTGTGTGGCATTGTTTCCGTGTTCACTGTGTATCCCGTTTGATCATATAAGGCGAAAAGTGAAGTTTCATACCTACAGGCTCCTAGCAGTGCCCCGGCCCTCCAAAGACTCAAAACTGGCACCTGTATTAATGCACCAGGTGTTCCCACTGCTCACACTCCCTCTTCTCTCTCAGAACCATCCAAACAGAATAGGGGCTGGTTATGAAGCAGGTTTACTGGGTTATATAGCAAACCCCAACAGTCCAAAAGTCAGGACTATTCAGTGCCAAGACAGAGAGAAAATATTCCATGGTACCATAGTTAGTGAAATGCCTCCACTACACGTTAAAACAGATTTATAATTTGTTGTTCTTAGAAATAATCAAACTGAGTGTTGATGGCTATAAAATGTTGTGAGGCTGCATAATTCATAATGGAGGTTGTTTAGGAAAGTCATTTTTAGTCATTACTGAGACAGTAAGCACTTGTGCATGAACTACTCTTAAACCAAATAATAGAACAGGTGCAGTAGTTCACTTCTTTACTGATCACTTATTTGTCACTACAGTGATTCCTTTTGAATGATGACCACAAAATAGCCCACTGTTCACACCGGTTCATATCTGCTCCTTCACTGTTTGTTTTTCCAGGTTTAATGAAGAGCGTTTGGGTTGTCTGGAATTTCTTTTATGTGTGTAGTTAGGTATGGATTTCAGATGCATCCAGAATCACACAGCAAGCTGTGCACAAGGGTTAACGTCAGCCTACTACATTAAACAATGTGGCATATTATATGAAAGTAATTAATCTCACTTCATCTGTCAGCAACACCAGTGAGTCACGAAATGCCTAGCAAACAGACTGTGGGCATGTTGACAGGGAAGCAGGCTCTCTGCTCTCTCTTTCTCTGATCTTCTGCTCGGCCGCACGCCGTGTTCCGGCTGCGTGCGTTACTGAAACGTGCTCTCACTGTCCTCGCTTCAAAGAGCCGCTCCCCCCCCCTCCCCTCAGCTTCGCCCGTGGCTTCAGTACACAACGTGCTGGTGAAATCGTTACTCTGGCTTCGGTCTCCAGGTCACATCCTCTTCTGAGTTTTTTGACCAGTCCACAAGAGCGTGTGTGCAAAGTGTTTAACTCTATATTCTAGCATTGTGTTTCCATATCTGTGTGCTCATGAAATCTTGTACAATGCACATGTGTGCTGCAGGTTTTATTGTAAAACAAAATCACTTTAAGTTCTAGTAAAACTGTATGTGAACACCAGAGTTTTGTTTTGGCCTCAGTTCTTTATTTTTGTCAGTCACTTAAACTGCTGTCATTCACATACATTTCTCATTTATACTCATTTATACTGGATTATTTATATTACAAACCTACATTTACACCATTTGGGTGAGAAGGGTGTTGCAGTGAAACGCCGTTTATTTAATAAAGATGAAGACAAGCTCAGCAATCATGCAATTTACATTGTAGCCAATGTGAACAGTTCGAAACACTGTAATTAATTTAGTCAAAATTTCTTAAAACTGCCTAACTAAAGCCTAGTTAATCCATTGAGCAGTTCACCTCTTACAGCATTATGAAACAGTAGGCTGTTATTCTGGCCTGCTACCACTCCTTAATCTACATTCATCTGTTACATTTCTGCAAGTCTATCATAGTTTATAAGATTATTACAAACCACCGCAACATAACTGACTACGAATCAAAGGGACCAAACAGTGGCATCAGTGTACCAAAGGAGAACAGCGTGGTGAGCTGGACACAAAACAGCACACAAGATACAGATTAATCCTGTTAGCTTTAATGAGAAAGATTCATTGAGGATCAACACAGTTAACAGGCGTAAGGGAGGCTTGAACCTGTAATAACCATGTGTACCTCTGCCTCTGCTGCCATTTCAAAAAGGGGACCATATTTCTTAGTTTCAGAGCATGGTGACTCGGATACAGTTGCCAGGTAACTGTTTCTATGCAGAGAGATTATGTAAGCAGGAAAAGTAGGAAGATGATGTCATGCTGAGGGGGAGGAGGAAGTGAGCTGTTTACACTTTTTTTCTCAGGGAGGAGAGGATCCGACAGGAAAAATGACCTGTGACAGAGGCAGAGGAACAGAAAGACCAGCCATGGATAAAAAGAGCACGATGTAAAGATTAAAACAGTGGGAGAAGGAAGTGTTGGGCATAACGGGACTGGAAATACAATACGGAAATAGAGGATAATGGGACAAAGGTGTAAGAGAAAGGAGATATAAAGGCATCAAAGTCAAACAGGACCCAAATGGAGGGAAAAAGGTATGACTGACTTCACATCTTCAGTTATTATAGCCCACATTTCACACTTATTCCAGACATAAAAACAAGCAGCACATATGTAGGAAGATGGATGAAGACGTAGGAAGATGCTGAGAGGCAGCCATACCAGTGGCATTTGCTCCACCACCATCCTATGCTGCCAGTAACAGCCCGGTCACTGAGAAACAAACACAAAAAGAGAAACTGTCAGTTACACAGTTTGCAGGTTAAAGGAGAGCAGGAAGAAACACGCCAAACTGAAAGCCTGCATCCATGCAAACCACGCCCGGACCACGACCAAACTCAAGACTAATGCAGAGGTCATTTGAATGCACTACTTATTGAATTTCTCTCAAATGGGCTACAGCAGTTGATAACTATATCAGAGGCTGATGTTGTCGTTGAAGAACAAAAAAGTACGTCACCAATGATTATATATATAAATATATAAAAAAATAGAAATTATTGCTATATAGTCACTTATTTAATCAAACAAAACTATTGTTTATAGTATCAAACTGATAAAAATATCATTTATACTGAGCAGATAAATAAATAAATGTTAAAAAGTGTTTACCCTCACCATCCTTGGCGTCATCTGGAAGTAGAGCGTCTTGCCTGTTAGCCAGCACAAAGGCGAGAGTGGCGAGGATGGCGGCGTCAAGCACACCCAGAATGGCCAGCACGTAGGCCCAGTGCACGGAGCAGTTCCCCGGGGAGAAACTCCCCACAGCCTCCCCACACAGAGCGCGCATCTCCGCACACTCCCATGTATCTGGGAACAGAACGCAGGCCAGAGCCAGACAGAAACCTGCGCCACCCGACAAAGGACAATGGTTAAGGTTATTCAACATATAACATTAGCCTTAAAGCCACAGTGTAAAGTCTGCATTCTACAAAACACTGGAAGTGAAAACCCATACTTAGCTATAGGTATCAAGGGTTGGCTCAGTGTGAGGGAAGAGTTGGAACATCTCTGTGGACTGGCTAAGGTCCTCAAGAAGTGTGCTGGATATCAGCTTTAAAACAAGGCTTTAATGAGCAGTCGTTAAGCTACACTGGCCTGGTTAGCTTTAGGACTTCATGGCCCATACACAAGACAGGCTTGACAACCAGCAGCTGCACTGGATCAGGTGTGGTAGAAAAGGGGGATCTGGAAATTGTGCAGGCAGTGGGGTGAGCTAGAGCTGAAAAAACTGCCTAAGAATAGGGAAGGTCAAAGCTGAACCCCAGATCAGCAGTCCACAGACACAGGCCATCAGAGTCCACCACAGTTCAGGGTTTTCCCTGAAACGTTTGTTAATTAGCGTTAATTGGCGCGAAGACTAAAAGGCCCCTCACCTGCGGTGAGTTGCAGCCAGGCGCAGATGTTGTACACAGTGGCGGCGTTGCAAAAGCGGAAGAGGCACAAGCAGCCGACGCTCACCCACACCATGGTGAGCGAAATGCACACCAGCACGGCCGGAGACTGGAAGGCGGGCAGAGGGGTGAGCGTGCGCAAGGAACCCCTGCACTCAGGCACGGGCCAGTCCGTCTCCACGCACACCTCGAACAGGCCCAGGGTACCTGCCTGGGGAGGAGCGGCTGCACTGGAGCCACGGTAACGCAGCTCGCGCGTACCGACCCACGACGGCTGGATGAGGATGACCACCTCGATGACGGCGAAGCAGAGCGTGCACACGGCCCACAGGACGCCCACAGCCCTGGCGCTGCGCACAAACTCTGTCTGGTAGAGGCGCGACACGTCCGAAGCATGAGGCTGCATGACAAGACCTGCGGGACGCACGGGACAGCTCACTTCAGCTGCCGGTTGAACTTTCACCGCGACGAGACACTAATGCATACGATTTAAAGCATCCACAGTTTTTACAAAACTTTTTGGATTCTTTATTTCATGTGATTATTTTTGAATTATGAATCAAGCAACTCCAACATGTAGTACTTCAGGTTAATCACTATTGGTTTGTGCATTGGGAACAATGACTAGGAAAAAATTGAGGAAAAATATTTTAGAAACGGGATTTGAATTTCAGACCTTTTCTTTTGCACCAGTACCCTGAATCATTCACTCTCACAATGTAAAACATTAAGTAAGGCAGTGAGAACGCGCAGGCTAGTAGGAACACTAACAGAGCAATAATCCAGAACAAACAAGGCCAAACATGGCATGCCAACAGCAGCACTGTTCAATACTGCATGGAAGAGAGATGAGGACACTTCAGAGACACACGGCGAATGAGAGGAGACGTTGCTGACAGCAAAATGACGACCAACCAAACAGGATTTACATGCTAATGTGAATGAACAGATGGGGGTGGATGCGCCGATGGGATGGGATGGTGAAGATCACCTCTGTCCTCCTATGGCCAGTCGTCTGTCAATCGCTCTCCTCTTTAGCCGTAAGCAAAGGCCAAAAATCACATTAACCGGGGGGAGCAAGAGAGAAGAAAGCAAAAATGGAAAATATCCTTGCCTCCTCCCTGCAGGGCTACGGTGGAACTGATGCACAACATTAACAACAGATCCACATCAACGGCTCCCTTCTTACACACATGGAGGGAGAGAAAAAGAGGAGGAGGGACAGAAAACGGACGGAGGGAGGGAGGGAGGGAGAGAGGGAGGGTTTTCCATCCAGAGGCTGTGTGTTTTTCTCTCTCACACACACACACACACACACTCGCACACACTTGTGCAACACTGGTGCATGCAGTGTCACATGTTGATGCAGAACAATTCTGTCATGTTTAATGCAGCATGGAACGAGGGCGGAGGAAGACGATGCACTGCTCAGAGGAGACCACACCTCCACCCTGGAAAAGGGAGAAGCGAAGAGAGGGGAGGGGCGTGTGTACAGGGAGCTGCCCCCGCTGATTCACTAGCAGACGCAGGCTTTCAAGCACACACACACACACACACACACACGTGAGCCAGTGTGTGCAGTTAAGACTAGTACAAAGACCGTGGTGGTGGGGTCTCGCTCTCAATACCAACGTGCCCAAGGGTCAGGCTCTGCTCCACCCTTTACAGACAGTGAAACACTGGTCAATGGATCAGATCCATCAGCTGGAAAAGATGAAGCGAGTGCTTTGTAACTGTTCGTTGTGTTGACTGTATGCATATGTGCATGTATACCAGGAAACATCAAGATGTTTGTACACATTTATTTTATACACATTTTTTTGCAGAAGCATAACAGAAAAAAATATATACTGCTTCTTCGTAAAAAATGAACATTGTTTTATCCAGAGAAGTCAATCAAGAAAGAAAAAAAAAACTCTTAGAGCAGTGTATTGTGTACCAAAGTTTATAAAGCATAACTTATACTTTTTTGTTGTTTTAAAATAAGTGGCCATTACACACATGCACCCCCCCCCAGAACAACAAAATCAACAGAAAAAAAAAAAGATTTAAAAGAACAGACCTTTGAAAAGTTCCAATCACGACTACTGGTCGTTCAGAGAAATATTGCACTGGTTAATGCTTGTAATTTGAAGTGGTTAAAGATTACCGCTGATCACTTCTGATTAAAACTACCTGCATGATAAACTTTGCTGAACTAGTAAGTACACCTTCAGTATCAAACAACAACATTCACAGCGCTGTGTGAACTACGGAGCCCCAAGCGTGCTCACTGTAATCCTGGCTGGAGAAGACGGGACTGCGATGATGGCTGTGTTCTTAGCGCCATGCTACCTTATTTTTTTGTGAACTATTGTTCACAAAAATAATTTCACTCAATTAGCAGAAAACCTCAGAATGTAATTTTATGCAGTTCAGGAATACAGAAAACGAATATGTAAAATGCCACCGCAAGCAATTAACCTACAGTATCTATAAACCTTGGTGGTCAAATTACCTATTTAGGCCAATAGAACCAAGGAGTGTTTGTGCCAGGAAAAGTATAATCCTGATCAAAACCCCTCTGTCCCTCTCCCTCTCTCACACACACAGTCACACACTCACACACAGGCACATGGTGAGAAGATACTTGTGAGAGTTCGGATAGGAAGTGTTCAGTGTGAAAATAATTTCTCACAGACGAGATGCGCCATGACATAACTTTCTCACACACACGCACACACACACATCTCTCCACACAGATCTCTCCATATGCCTCCACGCACTGTCTTCCTGCCGTCTCTGCTTTAGTTGATGGGGGGAATTTCTTCCCCAAACTTGGTAAGATGAGCAGAGTTCTTGGCTTCATACAGCATCTATACACATGCACACAGACAAAACAGAAAAAATACATTCCTTTGAGTTAACATCTAACAGTGGAAGTGCTCAAATTAAAGACATTAGGCCATTAAACCCAATATATTGAGTAGATTTAATTAATGAAATCTAACATGGAGAGTTAACATGACAGAGTTCTAAAATCCAAATACAAAACTTAATAAAATGGAAATGGGTCTTCTTTAATGGTGCATGTTAGGTGCTGTTTCAGCCCCTGGGTAGCAGAGACCGTTCAGGGTCATGACCCCAGCAGGTGAGCAAACCTTGTTGTGGACATAGGACTCGCAGGGGTAGCACCAGACCGACAGGTCTGCGAAGCTGAGGACCAGGGCGTGGCCAGACACCTGGCCATGGGTCACCATGTGCTCGTTCACGAAGCGTCCACACAGCACCTGGCAAATCAAACAAACACCACTTCAGCAGTTCCTAAAGAGGCACTACGTGTCTCTTGATCACAAAATCTATCAGCAGAACAAAGCTTAACAGTTTCTCTTACATTCACCAAACACACACACCGGCACCTTCTCTCATAGGCTCCGCTCCTCATCTCAGTATTCAAAAGATGTTGACTGAACATCTAACCCTATTCATAAAATTCTCTAGACCTGCAGTGAAGGATTCTGTGAATCAGCACCTTGTAGCAGGAGAGGCAGATCCAGTTCTCGGCCTCGGCTCCACACTCCTCGCAAGGGCGGAACACATCGATGCCTCCCCCCGGAACCGGCAACACCGAGCCCAGGTGCGGGCACCACGACAACGGCTCCACCACGTACATCATGTCCTGAAGAGAGAAGCAGCAGCACAGCGACCTTGGGGTGGGATGCCATGGGGTGTGTCTCAGGGGCGGTGGAGACCACACAACCCTGTTCTTACAGCTTGAGGTGAATATAACAGCAATGCTCATCACTGGCCCAATCCTTTCTCTTCATTCCAAGACAGTTCTAAGATACGCAAATTCACTTGTCAAAAAATTAAAAGAAGGACCAAAAGGGTAAACCCATCACTCACTAACCTCACCATAAGGAGAAAAAAACAAAAAACCATTGTCTATGACTACTGAATCTGTACTGTTATGTTATTAACATCCCCTAAAAGCTCTTTCACAACAGTTTAATTACTTTTTCTATTCTTGCCACCATCAGCATGAAATCACATTAATAACACATTAATAACAATTAATAACTACTTTGGTACCTATGTGATGTAAATTGGTAATTATATATACATAAACAAATAAACCTTTACCAAACAAAACAAAGTTATCTGTCTGTTCAGCCGCAAGATTATGACTACAAGTGAAAATCCATACTGGCTTATATCCTTCCTGACTCTTCCATGTTTCTGTAAGGGAACACTACATTAGCCCCGAGGTCTCCTGCTATCTGGTTGACATCCCCGAGCCCACAGTGCCCGAGGCAGTTTCAGCATTTCTGGAAAAGTGTACATCAAGGAGCATGTGTTTGAATGCTGGGTCATACAAGCCAACAAAATCCCCACAATCACAACTGATTTAAATATTAACAGCAGCCTTAACACAAATCATTTCACACTATGGAATACGTGTAGGATTAAAATGAAATACCTCACCAACCCCAAATGGTACCTACTAACAACTGTTGTTTAAAAGTTTGTTGCTGAGTTACCGATTCATCCCACATGCAAGATGCTGGTAGTTTATTGTGATTCTCCTATTTTCAGTGGATATTTATTTTTTCAGCATCAGAAATCAGCTTAAACAGTGAGGTACCGTACCCCGCCTGTATCCACAGCGCCACACACCAGCTCAAACACTGATTTCTTTACGTAGCCGCAGGCTCCCTCAGGCTCACAGCCATCCTGGTTGTCCATGGCAACAGCAGCCCCTGTTGCCGTCATCCCTGCCACTGACTGGAAGGCATAAAGATAACATCCTGTTTTCATGAGGAAGGGACATTTCTAACAGTACAGAATCACCCCCACACCCTCTTTATAACTTCAAATATGTCTAATGATGAAACGATCAAACTTTCAAAAATATACTCATCTAAAAACATAATTAAACCTAAAATCTTCAGGATTACCACAAAACAGTAACCGTAGCTATCCTGGTTGTCCATGGCAACAGTAACCTTAGCAGTAACAGTAACCAGTACCCTCAGTTGTCCATGGCAGCAGCAGCAACAACAAAAAAAGTTCATAGTACATAGTGCGCATAGTTCACCAGCTGCAGCTTAACATCATGACACTTTAGGATCTGAATATATACTCGTTTATATACTAGTCAAGATCATGAAGGGTTTCATGGTTACGTTACATGTTGAAGCTGGCAGCGAATGGGTGGACAAGCTTAAAAGCTCTATAAAGAAATGAAATCTACTAGCACTGATGTAGAGAAACACAGGCTAAAGAAATAAACAAACATTCCAGTGTTTACCTGCTCCTCCACTTTGACAGGTGTGGATTCAGCTTTCATCCCATCCTCCTCTCTGCCTCTCTCCGTCACTTTCCGTGACGACACCTCCTGCATCACCACGGAATCCCTCTGTGGGCTGGGCTTCACCTTAGGCCTTGCCCCGCCCACAGGCACGGAGACCGGGCTAGAGCTGGAAGAGGCAGACGTGCTGAGGTCCAGTGAGCACAGGCCCTGAGTGAGCTCATCTAGGCCCGAGTCCTCCTGAGCAGTAGGGGGCGATGCTGGGGTACACTGCTGTCGACTCTGGTCTGGGGTGCTGTGAGGAGGAGTCTTTTTGCCTTTGCCCGATGATGGACGCCTGTCTTTGGCTTTAGGAGACGGCAAGGACAAACGCAGAGACTCCAGAACTGAGATGAACACAGAAAAAGCACACTTTACTTTAGCATTGTCATGGCAACTGGACAAACCTCAAAAAAAAAACAGATAAGTGTGTAAGGTTACTCATCATATTCGACACAACTTATAACAGACTACAGAAACCATTTTGAAGCATGCATGGTTAAAACAATACACAAAATCTCCTTAAAGTACACCTGACTTAGATGCTAATGCACTGCAACAATTACAAAACACACAAGCACAGTACGTCCAAAATGAACTCCCATGTGCAAAGTAAAACTGCCTCGAGCCTTACTCTGTATTCTGAGCGATCTCCAGTAGGGGGCGTGCGCTCTCAGGACGTTGTTGATGGTGAGGCTGGCGCTGGGGTGCGGAGGAGGCAGCGGGGGCAGCAGTGGAGGTGGGTCTCCCAGGAGCATCTTGGTGCACATGGCCATGGAGTCTGAGATGGAGGTGAGGTTGTAACCTCCCTACACAGAACGCAAAATGCAAATAAGAACTACTGCAAAAACTGAACTTAGGAATTCAAAATAGTCCCGAGGGCCTGTATTTAACAAAATGAACAAGAAAACCAAGACTTTATCCTAGTAACTCTGTAAGAGAAGCAGAATATAAAACTGTACATTCTCCCATTAGCGCCACCTCACCTTTGATCCATGCATTACACGTTTTTTTTCCACTATACCCATCCATGCTGCTACTCTGTGTATATATAGATTCATATTATATATAGTATTTAATTCTTTTGTAAACCTGCATAGCTTATATTCTATATTCTGTGGACTTGACAGTCAATTGCATTTCACTACAGGTTGTACCTACATAACTATGTATGTGACAAATAAAACTTTGAACTTTGAACATTAGCGCCTACTAAGGCTAACAAGCTAACAAGTGAAATGTGTGTGATCAGATCCTGTGTGTTTGATCTATTCCAACATGTTGAGAAAACTAAGAGTAACATTGAAAACAGAGAGACACACCTCCAGGATGACGAGGACCCGGCCTGCTGCCAGACTCAGGAGCTGGTGGGTGAGGTGGGCATAGCCTTCTGGGGTCAGCTGGTAGCCGCCCAGGGGGTCGCCTCGTGCCGCATCGAACCCAGCAGACACCAGAACCAATTCTGGGGCAAACTGGACCAAGGAAATGGCAGTACAGGTAAGGGCTAAATTTCCCTTTAAAATCACAAAAAAACCTTGCAATGTAACTAAATAACCATAAAGCAAGAGTTTGAGAGACTGTGTGTGTGTTTCACATTTACCTCTCGTGCTATAGGCATCACTACACTGTGGAAAGCAGCCAGGTATTCGGCATCTCCCATCTTGGCTCCATTCCAGGGGATGTTGACGTTGTAGCCCATGCCGCTCCCTTTGCCCACCTTATCATAGTCAGCATCCTCCGACGACGGGAAGAACGTGCCGTTCTCGTAGCGATGGAGAGACACGTACAGAACGCTGAAGGACACGGCGGGTTTAAGATGGTGTAGTGAAGCAGAGAACAGCGTAAAGTTTACACGCCCAGCACTGACGAAACCGATGTAAACACGTGCTCATCTACCAGCACTTACGCCTCTTCCATCAGAGCACCCCGCCGGGACAGCTTGGCTCGGACACCCGGGTCTCAGCACGCGGAATACAGAACTCGGGGGCTCACCTGCAGTCTCCCTCGAAGATGTGCTGGGTCCCGTTGCCGTGGTGCACGTCCCAGTCGACGATGAGGACGCGCAGTGCATCGTGGGTGATGCTCTGGGCGTAGCGGGCGGTGAGGGCAGCCGTGTTGAAAAAGCAGAAGCCACAGGCGGTGTTGTTCTCGGCGTGGTGTCCTGGGGGACGAACGATGGCCACGCCGTTCCGCACCTGCACAGGGTCGGCGGGACAAGCCGAGCCGATACACGCTACGTAAGATCCGAGAGGTGAAACGCTGCGCTAAAAACAACTTCTAACATTTGTCACAAGCATCTCCCGACATTTCAAACTCCTCCTTCCTCTGCCCATTGCCTCAGCAACAGCCTACTGAATTACACGCTGCTGAATAACACACTACTGAAAAACTGAACAATAAGCACCAAACAATTTCGAACGTACAATATGAACCTTCGTGATCTGGAGCCATCGTTCATTGCTGTTCATGTTCAGCAATTTCCTTCGTAAAGGCTCTACTCATGAGGCTATATCATCTCTCAGTGGTCAGCTAAAAGTCAGAACTTCTCAGTCCAGTCCGTGGGGAGGGCCTGCCAGTCCAGGGTTTTGCTCCATCCCCAGCAGGATGACCATTAGTGCTCTGCAGCCTACAACCGCCCCACTCCCAAGTATTAGGAGCTGGAACAGAACCAAAATGTGGGGGATTGAGGAGGAGGAGCTGTGAGCGAGGCAGCAGTGAGAGGCAGACCTGGCCGGTGAGGATGGCACGGGCGGAGTTGAAGCAGGCGCCGGCAGCCAGCAGAGCACACTTGTAGCTCTCGTTGCTGATGTAGATGGAGTTGTACTCGTCACCCAACCGGTGCAGGTCTCTGGGCTTCATCCGTTCAGTGCTCTTTATGGTGGCTATGTGTGCTGAGCTGGAAGAGTGTGTGTGAGAGAGAAAGAGTGGGAGAGTGAGAGAGAAAGAGTGGGAGAGTGAGTGGAAGGCAGAAAGAAAGAGAAAGGAGCACAAAAGAAGGGATGAAAGTATGGGTTTCCCCACCCTACCCCCACCGTAACGGGTTGCTTATTTTGGGGTGTTCACCTGTCTAAGGGAAGGTGCGGTTGGGTTATTTTGGGGTGTTCACCTGTGGCAGAGCAGGAGCTCATCCTCCGTGGCCAAACGAGCAGGTATGCGCTCACAGCGAGGCACGAGCCCCATCTCCTCATGACAGGAGAAGATCCGAGAGATTCTCTGAGGGAGCTCAGGGTGGTGTCTGGAGGAACACACACACACACACACACACACACACAAACGCCGCACGTGTGCTCAGACACACACACTTGCAATAAATGTTTCAAAATAACAGACATATATGGGCATGTACATCTAGTTGTGTGAATTATTACCTGTTATGTAAATATGTATGTGTGTGTGTGTGTGTGTATTCTCACCTATCCCACATGTTGTGGTGCTCCATCATGCGCTGGTCATACACAAGACCAGTGCCCAGTGATGAAGACTCCAGATTAATGGTGACACACACTGGAGAGGGAAGGGGCTCTGCCTCAGAGAGAGGACCACCCTCTGCACACACACACACACACACACACACACACACACACACACACGGGGGGGTGTGCAGTGACGAGCTCCATTACTACAGCAATGACAAAATACACTGACCCAGTTCCTCTTTCTTTTAATCTCCTACATAGTCTGTATCTTGTTCATTATCATTTTGCACTCTAACTTTGACATGGAGGGTAGATTTGATTTCTTCATCCTTACCCAGAACCTGCAGGCTCGTCCAGAATGGATACAGAGCCGACACCGTGTCAGAGATGGACTTCAGACCACTGCAACAGACAAACCAAACACCGCCGCCCACAGTTCAAATCAGATGAGCTGGGCACACACCGCGGAGATGAGACACAGGGAGAAGGAGGTCACTGGTCTCACCTCTCACTTGGGGCTCCTGAGGAGGGCAGGGGAGGGCAGGGGTCACCTAGCAGGGTTTTCAAGCTAGCACAGGCACCTTCTGCTGTGGCCTGCAGGTTATAGCCACCCTGGACACAGTGAACACAAAACATGAAGCACAAAGCCATTTATGACTGATGTGGAAGTGATGGGCAAGTTTGCGAGTGGAATATACCAAATATGCCAGACTTGGTTCATCTAGTGTATTGATGTCTAGATTTCTAAATTTACTGCAACTAAAACACTGATCAACAGACTGTGGCAGGGAAATAATGTAATGTGTTAATCAATATCAAACTGCAATGTCTGCAGGCTCAAATGTCCAAGTGTCCGGGGTCGTACCTCCAGTGCGAGCACCAGTCTGCCTTCAGCCAGGCCCATCAGCATGTGTGTGAGTACAGAGAAACCCTGGGGACTCACACACATCTCTCCCTAAACACACACAAACGTTATATTTCAACACTAGAATATTTTAAGTGAAAATCATTTTTGCACCCAAGGTTCTTGGGTATATAAAGGAAAAAAAAACACACCTTGGGGTCACCAACAACAGAATCGAAGCCTGCGGCCACCAACACAAGCTGTGGCTGAAACTGTACGTGTAGACGCACGAAAACACAAAAACACACACAAAGTAAATCTCACTCATTATTCATGACAGTTCACCAATCAGAGACCCAGTGTGATGTCGATGAGTAAGTGGAGGATTGTGGGTAGTACCTCGTATGCTACGGGCAGCAGAAGTTTCTGGAAGGCTGTGATGTAGTCTCCATCCCCCATCCCTGTCTGAACACAACAACATGCAGCAGAGAAGAGAGCAATATCCATTCAACTTCATTCATTAACTGGCATCTGTTCAGTATAAGCACACTCAGCTATCTCTTTGTAAATAATCAACGTGTGGAATGACAAGCTCTCACTGTGTGTGTTGCAGTTCAGAGCGTGTTAGAGAAAGCGGTGGAGGGTTTGTACCTTGTTCCAAGGCAGGTTGATGTTGTAGCCTTGACCTGCTCCAGAACCTACAGCACTGCTGTCTGACTCCAACAGGTGGGGCCAGAAAGAGGCTCCCTCATAACGGTGCACAGAGAAATACAGAACACTGGAGGGAGTGTGAGAGAGAGAGAGAGAGGGTGAGAGTCAGCAAGAGAGTGAGAGAGGGTGAGAGAGGGTGAGAGAGGAAGGTGGACAGCTCCAAAAGCTGTGCCAGCCCAAGAAGAAAGAAGCAAAGCCTTCCCTCCCTTCCAGTGCTGTACCTGGGATCGTCCTGGAAGATGTACTGGATTCCCTGACCGTGGTGCACGTCCCAATCCACAATCAAAACCCTGCAATGCAAGAACACCACCTCACACCGAGTACAGCACACAACATCTAAAAGAACTCCACACATGTACAGCACATAACAGCTAAAAACACTCAACACTCGTACACTTCAGGATCTACAGTCTCTGGACAGGATCTCCTGCCCAGAGACACTTACAGAAATGCTCTGTTGTCTGCACTGAATCCATTCACTTTTGCTACCACAGTTAGGCTTGAGTTTAGGCATGGCATCAAGCTAAAGCACCATCAGAGATAGGGAGTCAGTACAGAAAATTCCACACACATCCTACCTACATGAGGGTTGGTATTTCTTTCTGAAGGCAGACTCAGTGCTCATGTGGTTCAATTTTGATAAACGACAACTTATAACAAGCACATAAAAAGCGCATCCTTCCTGTGTATGGTTCGTGTACTGTTTGTGAGTGCAACGCTGGTCCTCCTCACCGCTGGACGGCGTATTGTTTCTGGGCGTAGCGTGCTGCTACTGCCAGGTTGTTGAACATGCAGTACCCATTCATCTGGTCGGCCTGCGCGTGGTGTCCCGGAGGCCTGCAGAGGAAGCAGCACCAATCAAAATCATAAGAAAGTGAGCACAGCATAAGCCCAGCCAGACGGCAGAAGCCATGGCCTGCTTGCTGTGCCGCATTGAGCTTTCCTCCAGACTCTCTCAGCTGAGCGGGAGGGGTCAGGCAGGCCAGCTCTGGGGTCCGGGGCCAGCTGGCAGGCGGAAGAGGAACCAGAAACTCAGACGCACTCACCTACTCACAGTGAAGCCGTTCCGAATTTCTGATGTCATCACCTTGTCGACCAGTTGGAGCACAGAGCCGCCCGCTAAACAGGCACAAGTGAAAGAATCCTGCAAACACACACACACACACACACACACAATAAACACTCCAATAAAACACCAACGTTTAAATATTACCCTGCTCCACATGCAAGTCATTGCCAGGATTTTGCTCAAGATCCCTGGATTACATTGACTCCATGCACTAATTTTACCTGTTGGCTTCTGTTTGAGCAAAATCCTTGTGAGGACTTTTACTTTCTGAGCCTGGAATTTCCACCTTTGCCTCAAAAATCAACCTCAACAATATATGCTATAATACACATGAAACAGGCTAAACTCTGTGACCAACTGAGGACAACAGTCCTGCTTCTGTTCGTCCTTACAGGATGGAGGTAGACAGAGTCATAGTCTTCAGAAACAGACTTCAGTTCCTCTTCTGTCATCTTCTGCGTGGACTTCATACGTTCAATGTATTCCTTCCTATAAAACAAAATCAAACAGGATAACTCTTCCTATTCCTTCACCCTAATCAGTAGTCCTGCTTCTTGTCCATCATCAGGTCTCAACAACTTACGTGTGGACCAGTGAAAGTTCCTCCTCTGATGCAGTTCTGGGCTAAAATATGAACACACACAGCTCAGAATGTGTTTGATGGAGACACGCCACAGAACTCAATGCTAACGGCTAACAAAACCCAACATTAACAGTTCCCCTTCGCAGCTCACAGTCTGCGAAGCTCTCTGAAACTCTGAAACAGAGGCAAACGCTTCTTACCTCCACCTGCACACAGCGAGACAGCAGCCCTTCCTCTTCCATCATCTTCACTATGGTGGTCACCCTCTCTGGACACTCTGAGTGGCTGGAAAGGTGAAAAGCAATAGTACCTTTTAGCTTACTCTTTCACTACTACACATGAACGTTCATACAGCTCCTGCAAGTCAACTTTTAGCAATGGAAACTCTGAATTCATTGATGAGCTATTAATATTTATTTATTAGATATATGAATAAACATAAGCATTTTATGAATATTAAGCGTTAACTGGTACTTTTCGCAGATACAGTACTGCAGTCACCTAGTGTCCCAAAGACAGTGGAAGAGACAGAAGGCATCGGAGTAAACAAGGCCTGTTCCAGTTGCCTCCAGCTTGGATTTTAGATCCTACAGACACACACCAAAATGAAACTACACTTAGTGCTATTCAACTCAAGATGAAAAAAAGTTTAATAAATACTAGAATGCACAAATAAAATCAGCGGAGGAAAGCAAAAAGATTTGCATCAGAAAAGTAAAAGAGACTCGTGCAATCAAAAGTTTCCCACCAGGTCTTTAAGTTGACTGGTCATCTCGTCCTCTGCTTTTCCACGACCCATTCTTCCTTTCCTCTTGGCTTCCTGCAGGTTCTGCCTGTGGTTCTGTTTGCCGCTTTGCTTCTGATAACCAAAGTCCGAAAATCAAGGACAACCTCACACAGGCTCCTTCTGCATTCCTATCATTAGATTCCTAAACAGCAAGATTGTGACGCTTACTCTCAATCGCCAAACTGCTTTTTCCAAACTGTCCAGAAGTGCGTTTACGGTGAGGAATCTAAAGTTCAGGGTTTACATGCTTGACCAAGAGGGCAAGCTCCACGGGGACGTTGTCTATGCAGTTCATTATTGTCAACCTATGCTAGTAATTGTGGGGTTTTTCCTCCTATTAGATAACATTTATTAGACATTATTAAGCCTTGAATCACAAAACAGTCACATGTCTTGGACTCACAGGTGCATCACACAGGCAGGACATTCGCAACCAATGTTTTTTTTTTGCATCTTTTCACCAATAAAGGTGTTCAGATAAGGTAATCCTCTTACCTTGGCGGAGCTCTGTGATGGTTTTTGCGGAGAACGAGTGTAGCCTTTCTGATTTCTAGGTAGAGTGGGATCTGAGGCAGAATCCATGATAAAAGGTGATTCCACAACCTTTCGACAAGTCCTAATTTAAGGCAGAATGAGACAAACGCTGTGATTTCTCTTAACGTTTAGATCCAGAAATCATAAGGTACAGTAGGAACAGTTGACCGAAAAGCTTTCTCCGATGAGAAATGAGTCTTTGTGTCTTTTGCTTTGTCTCTAAAATGTAACACAATTTAAATGTAAACGAAATCGCATTTACAGAAAATGTATAAGCAATAAAGCGTTTTTGAGTGACATGTTAGCTAGCTAGCATAGTTATCCTAACTAACTAGCTAGCTAGCTAACGCAGATCTGGGGAAAATGTTAACTTAAAAACAGCACGTCATTTTATAAGCTACCAGGGAGCCCCATGACTTGGTAGCTTGGCTAAATAATCAAGATGTATCGTATCCGACTGTTGTAGCTTGCTGAGCAGCCAAGTAATAACCTGTCTCAAATAGTTATAAACACTAGAGGAACCACCTTATCCCGTATGTTAATTCAAAACAATCACTGGTTATTGTAAATTGTCACAACATTGAATGAAAAGTTTAAATATACATCGTCATTACGATCACTTACTATTTTTTTCCCCCAAAACTGTCTTTCGTAAATTGTATTGCTGGCTGACTTTCGTAAAAATATTTTGCTGGCTGACTAGATTTAAAAAATAATTCGCGCTAGGAAGCCCCAACCGTTTGTGGTCATGAGAAATTGCCAAGGGAGTTTCGCCAGTTAGCTAGCTAGCTATGCTAGTTAGCTAGTCGATAAGCTAGTTAAGCCAAGTGTTGAGATCCGTTTTCGTAAAATCTAATAAAACTGAGAAAGGTTTGAAGGTATTGGTCAAAGAGAGTGCATGTAAAATATCTGATTATGGGGTTAGGAAAAAGTAATTCAAAGCAAACGTTGCAATAATTCCCTGTTGACAGGCTTCGCGGCTAAAACTCTTAGCCACACCATTCTGCCGCTTTGTGGACGCAAAGAAATGACGTTTAGTTGCAAGTATTTTACAAAAACACACGGGGTCACTATTACCTAACAAAACTAAAATGAAAAAGTCTCAATATTATGCCTTCTTTCTTTTTTATTTTGTTCTTTCTTTCTTTTAATTTTAAAATAAGTTATTCTGATAAAATGAACAATAATGTGAATGTCGAAAGTTGAAATTGGGTTGGATTTGGATTTGTGACTAGCCAGTAGTCGAATAACCACGAGAAAGTGTAGCGTTACAATTAGTAGTGGCGAAAGATGCATCACTTTGTGATTTAGTGATATTCATTTTCTCCAGTGCAAATGTGTTTAATACAGCTCACAACTCAAAATCAAAGGCCAGAAGGTCAAGGGCCAACAAAGGTCTAATCAAGTTCCACTGGAGAACTATCTGAGTAAAGTTCTCCAGTGGAACCTGATTAGCCCTTTGTTTATCTGAATAAATTGTAACTTCTCTCTTCCCACGTTTTCATAATCATATTTGCTTGGTTGTTTGTGTGAATTTTGTATGTGAAATAATCTCTGAGAACGAGATGTGTGTGTGTGTGTGTGTGTGTGTGTGTGTGTGTGTTACAGGCCTAGGTGACAGAGAAATGGAGCACTAACGGTTGTTCCCATGTGTTGCCTGGCCCTGGCCTGTGGTTGCTAATCTCCACATGTCATTCTGCTCCATTTCCCATTCATAGGGCCACCCAAACAGCCAGATAAACCCGGTTCACCCCAAATGGAGGAAGCCAGCAACAGAAAACTGAGTGATGTGACCTGCATGCCGTCTTGAAAAAACGCCCGATCGGGGCCCATGCCATCGCCTGAAGCCTCTTGCTGTGCATCTCTCCTTCCCTTCTGCATTTTTTTCAGAGACTCCGGAAAACCAAAAGCTGCCTGCGTTGCTCAATGGGGCTCCAGCACAGGGCCTGAGGAGTAGAAGAGTGTGGTCAATGCTGAGAGACTGAAACAGATGGAGGGAAGTGGGGAGAGAGGGAGAAATGAGGAAAGACAGACTGTTGGTGTTAGTGTCAGAGAGAGCTCAACCAAGGGTGTTATGTCCAAGGAGCCAAGGACTCATTACACACGGCAACGCTGACTGGACATTCTTGAGTCTTGAGTTCTGGAGTCTTGAGTGAAGAGAAGGTGAGACATTCAAACAGTCCAAACTAAATTTGTCATAAACCCTATTTTCATCAGCACTCTAATTTATTTTCTTTAAAATATGGGATTTATGAAACTTCGGACAAAAGAGATGTGCTAGATATCCCTACCACACACACACACACACACACACACACACACACACACACACACACACACACACACACACACACACACACACACACGCCAAAGACAGAGCTTTATTAAATAGAGTTGACTGGCTCATCCAAAATGGAACTGTAAAAATCATTGCCTCTATAAACAGTATTTCTTTTACTATGTTATTCATTGTTATTCAGTATGAGTTCATCCCCTTAAAAGAAGGCCATAAGATGATGGACATCCCAGTTATGTTCCAAAAGATGGAAGTATGATTTATGTGCTACAGGCTATGAATTACAGATAGAGAGAGACTGTGCAAAAAGCTCTGAGAAGACTTGTTTCCATGTAGAGAATGAATGTGTTGTCTGATTTTGATCAACACGCCAAGAAGATAAAAATATTGAAGCAAAAGTACTGACAAAAATGAGGTTGTCTTTATTCATGTGTATTCAATGTTTATATGCTTAATTTCATAGTAAAATAATAGTGTTGACAAAGGGAAAAAATACAATAACAATGAAAAGACAAATTTGGTCAGTAAATTATATACATTTCACAAACCATGGAACAACACACAGTATTGCATATAATCCAAACATACAGTTTATTTAGCAGAGTTTATAACATATCCAAAAGTTATAACTGAAAAATAATTCATATTTAGAACATTTCCAGATCATTACCATATGACCATATCATTTACAAGCATAGAAACGCTCATCTGTTGTTCTCAGTAGTGGACTGGAACTCATGAAATGGCACTGGAACACAATGAAAGTGCTGAAATGGTTCAACTGAGTCATTCACTGTTTTCATAAAGCCACAGATTTGAATCCCCTGAGGTGTATCACCCTTCCTAGGATCTAGCCCCACTCCTCCGTGCTATGGAAAGTGATAGATTTGCATACATGCTGTTCGCAGCCTGTGGTTGAAGCAATTATCATTTCTCTTTCCACAGTAAGGTGACTGAAACTCGTAACTGCACTGTCAAAAAAATAACCTATGAACATTCAGAAACATGCATTTACATGGAGCCCTTGTGCTGGTTAAGCTGTTTTGAGTTGTTAAACGTCTCCTCATCTTTAGAATTTGTCACTTGGTGGATATTTGAACGTGTGTTTACCTATTACAGACTTTGGGAGAGAGAGGCAGAGACAGATGAAGGCAAGGAAAAAAACATTTAAATTAAACTTAATCCCCCACATGTATGCATTATTCACACTCCTTATGTCACACAATAAAAGAAAACTAATAAACACAACCGGCGATCAAGTTTAAGAGTTGTGACACCAAACTACTTATAACAAGTACAAATATTTTTTAAAATGTACAAATATTTTAGAACATGTATTTTAGAAAGTACAAATCTTTTAGAAAGCCATCATTCCTTCATATTTAACTCAATTATACTGAAAATCACAGTGAAAAAGAAGCTTAAAAATACATTTACGGTTAACAAAAACATTAAGAAAAAAATCCATTCACAGTTAACAAACAGCTCATCTAAATGTCTCAATGAAGAGCTTTTCACATCCAAGTCTACATCCATTTTCCCAGTTCCTGTAAGTACTGAGCCTATTCTGTCACATCATGCTGGACAAGATAGCTGCAGCTGGATGGTATGGGTAGGACAGGTGGGTAGGGTTGTGAAGGGTGGGGGAGGGGCCTATTGGATGGGAGGTGTGGCCATAAGCTCCCAGAGTCCCAGTGCCTGGAGAGAAGGAGTCGAACGGCTGCTCTGAGCCAGGGGTCTTGGAAGTGTCCAAATATGGATCAAATTCGGCAGTGTTTCTCCTTCCTTTCCTGCTCTTGCTGGATACCTTGCGGTTGCGCGTCTGAATTCCTTCCTTCTTCATTGTGAGGGGTCTGTTCACCTGTGGGTGGAGTTATTTTAAATTAAGAGTAATTAATTAAACATCTGGAAATCCATTGCTTTGTAAATTTTCAGATCTTTTCCCATTTTTTAAGCTTATGAGTTTTATGTATTAGATATGTTTTAGACATGTATTAGATAATCTTTCCTGTGTTTTTTCTAAAGGCAGACACTTTCTCCACCACCCTTCTCTAATGTTTTTTTTGCCAGTTTTCGTTGCTGTACTGGCCAATAACACTATTCTTCTTGTCTTTTCGAGACACACATGCAAAAATACACTTATGTCACAATGGTAACATGATACTCCCTCTCATCACTTGAAAATGTCTTTGTTTGGATCAATACTCAGACCTTTCAGCTTGGTGAATAACTTTTACAGCAAAAATTACCTTGACAAAAATGACCCAGACAGGTTGTAAGACTGCTGTTAAAGGTTTGAAAGGTTTGAGGTTGAAAGGTTAGAGGTTTGAAAGGCAGAACCCTGTAGTAAAAGTGAACATCTGTAGGCTTGGAGCACTTACATTGTGCAACTTGAAATAAAGGCCACAGGCATTGCACACGGGTTCGCCGTTCGCATTACGTCGCCACAGTGTGGTGGTACTGGTCTGGCAGTTGGCACACTGTGTGCCAGCCCTCTTACTGATGACCTGGAGAAGCCACGAGGAATGGGAGAGAAAGAGAAAGAAGTAGGAGAAAACAGAAGTTGACAAATGAGCAAGTGAGGGAGAAGTGAGTGAGAACAAAATTGAGAGAAAGAAAAACAAGGAAAAGAAAAAAATAACAAATGCATAATTGGATTTATTGTTATATTTATATGATAAGTGTATCTCTAATCAACTATGCAGTACTATGCTAGTATATGATTTATGAGCCACACCAGTCTCTTCTTCGGTCTGATTAGGGGTCTGTTTTGCCCATTCATCTTGTGGTACAGTCCACAGGCATTGCAGAGGTAGTGGCCTGTACCATCTCGCCTCCACAAAGGGGTAGCAGTGGCCCCACAGTTCACACACTCCCGTGCTTCTGTGAGCAAATGGCAAAAAATAATAATAATTCGTGCTTATCACAAAAATACTTTCTCTGAGAGATCATGGTGGTGATTTTGAAAAAGACAACAATACTTCTAATGTCGTAACACACTAGTTAATCCACACAAGAAAACAGCATGTCGTAGTCATTTCCAAGCCAGGTGTTTATGTAAGCAGGTGTGTGTATGTGTGTGTGTGTGTGTGTGTGTGTGTGTGTGTGTGTCCACCTGTGGGAGACAGTCTCATCTTGGCACGGAGTTTGGGGGAGAAGGAGGAGGGTGAGTACAGCGTGCCGCTGGTAAAATCCTGAACCGGGTTGCCATAGGAACTGTAGTGTCCCAGCGAATGAGTGTGAGTGTGAAACTGAGGTGGGGCATGAGCATGTGAATACATGCTTCCGATGGTCTGATTAACTGAATAAACTCCTCCGGTGACCTCGGCGCCCACTGCAGGGCTGGCTCGCTCATCTTTCACACCATCCTGAAGCCG
Organism: Sternarchorhynchus goeldii; assembly: GCA_028565775.1. Lineage (NCBI taxonomy): Eukaryota > Metazoa > Chordata > Actinopteri > Gymnotiformes > Apteronotidae > Sternarchorhynchus > Sternarchorhynchus goeldii. Next base: position 7,126,269 of record JAOXYF010000022.1, read on the forward strand.
GACGTTCTCCTTGCAGTCCAGGGTGGGAGAGGGAAGCCCGGCACGGACGGCTTTGACAGAGGAGAGAGAGCCGGACGGATGGAATGCTGAGGGATTGGAAGAGGACTGGGGGTGCATGGAGGTCTTGGTGAAGGCACTGGCATGCCAGGAGGAAGGAGGTGAGGGGTAAGGGCCAGGGAGAGAGTGAGCCCCAGACCCCTCCAACCATGGCAGAGTGTTCAGAAAAGGGGAGGAATACACCTGTCGCACTGAGAGAGAAAATCAAAACAATTAATAGTAGTTAACACAATACACTTTATTTCATTATACACAATAAATAAAGTTATGAACCGCCTGAGGCGTTTGTACTGTTTTATGTTTTCGGAGTGAGAGGTGTCAGCTCTTGTTGATACAGTTTGATGCTTTTCCTGCTCTGATATATTTGGTAGGCGATCTAATCCAGAGCAACTCACACAGCAATATGACAGTTTGTGTGCATCCTGGGAATCAAACTCATGAACTTGCCATTACTAGTCTCTTACCTGAACTATTATTGAACTGATTAAATGTAAGATTAACTAATGTGTTTAATTTGTAATGTTAGAGAAACAACTATGCTCTGGAATGTAGAGGTGTTATCTTATGTTATCAATCATTTGTTAAAACACTAAAACAGTTGTTAAAACAGAGATAATTATAAACCAACTAAATCAGAGATTCTGTTTGGCTCCAAGATTATTAGTAATACAACAAAGTTAGTTTTTTTTATTTCAACAGTGCTGGTATCTTTAATCCTTCCATTTTAAACTGCTATCTAATGAAACTGAACCTGATACAGAAGTCCTTCAGAAGCACCTCCATACTCCATAAAAGCATCAAGTCTTGTTACATTAAGACTAGAAGTAAACTCCATAGTGATGTTCCAAGAGGAGGGCTGGATGTACCCGCGTTCAGCTGAGGAAACGGAGGACCCTGGATGCGAGTGCTCACCTGGGCTGTGTCTGTAGGCTGTAGCGCTGCGTCCATTCATGGGGTTGGAGAAAAGGGAGGGCAGGCAGCTGTGCTCAGTCTCCAGGCCAGGGAAGACAAAGTCCTCCTCCATGTGCGACAGATAGCTGGAGTCACCCGGGTAACCGTGCGTCACCTCGGACGCTGTCAGCGACGGCGAAACCCAGCGTGGCTGCTCTACGGTGGTCTCCATGGACAAAACTCCCGCCCTTACGTTCTTGTAGCAGTGAAAAAGAGAACATTTAGAACAGGTACTTACTATAAACTAATAGTCACTTCATGGTGGTGTTCAGTAGAAAGTCAACATCTTGTTAGATTTTCCATGGGTAAGCCCATTCTACAGCATCATTGTACTCTTACGATACATATCTTAATGACATTGTGCTCATCTTAAACTACTTTTATCCTTTCCTGCACACTAACTACTTAACAGCAACTATATTTATTGAACTGATGTCAATAGCAATCAGCAACCACAATTAGTTGTGATTGATGACTATTCTGGTTAAAAGCAGCAATATAATAATCTAATAATCAATATTATTTTTAGCATATAAATATACAGCACTATTAAGTATTTGTTTTAGCTTGGTGCCCCCCACCCCCAGAAACACATTTAAAAAAATGGTATTCAGATTAGAAATGAATCAGTATTTATCAACTGCTTGGTTTTTTACAACAGGTGCAATAAACTGTTGTAATATATATATATATATATATATATATATACTCTCAAAATGTTCTTGGTAGAGAAGCCACTCCATGACACCTAGTGTTTCTGTAGTCTGACCGCTGTGGACTGCAGCAGGTGCGGCTTACCTGGGAGCTCACTTTGCAGGTGCGTTAGTAAGATGTCCAAGAGATCTAGGTGAGCAGAGATGAGGCACTGCTCCGAAGTGCTGGAGACTGAACAGGAATGTGCCGTGTTGGTTTGGGTGACAGAGGTGAGCGGGGGGGGGGCCTGGGGGCGG
>JAOXYF010000022.1:7128326-7151195 GCA_028565775.1 Sternarchorhynchus goeldii
GTGCATTTATGAAATGCTCCTGTTGCCTAATCTTACTAGTTGCACATGCATTTACAAAGAGAATAGTAACAAAGTTTGAGGAAATGCTGTTGTTCTGTAAGACACACCTCCAGGACCAGTGGAAGCCCTCAGATATCAGTTGAGCTCTCTCTCTACTATCATCCCTGTTCTGTACTAATACAAATGCATAGACAAACATGACAGCAAGATTTTTCTTAATTCAAGATCAGTTCAGCAAGACGATATGCAGAGTTTAAATTAAAAACAAATCTGTAACATTTATTTTTTCTGCAAGACAATTTTATTTGGGTTTATCCAAATAACTTTATTACTATTATTTAAATGGCAACAAACATAAAAACAAAACAAAACAAACAAAACCTCTTTTTTTAACATATACTTTCAATTTTTGAACAAAAATTCTGCTGCCTTTATCATGTACATATAATAATTATAACCCAAAATGTTGCATTATGAGAGTTCTAACCATATGGGGGCTTTAACTGATCAAACAGGGCCTAGATAACAAAAATACTCTTCTCTTGAATGCAAGGAAATGAGACAAAAAAAACCACTCAACTCAAACCAGACAATCCAGACGAAAAACCAAACCAAAGATAAAACAAAAGGAAGTTTAAGCTGCTCAATAAAAGATGCAAAACAGAGCTTTCTATGTAACACAAGTGGGTCAGTTAAGATGAGTGGCAAGATGCAAATTAGAAGAAAGTGCAGTCATGAATAGGCTGAGTTGCGAACAGGCAGCTCGGCCGTGAGGAGGTCATTTGTTAACCAAAGCATACCGTTCCTGCTTCTTTTGTTCATTCAGTTTTCAGGGAAATTAGAGAACGGAGCAGTAGGCCAGTCTGAAAAAGGAATTTTGCCAGAAGAGCTACACCTGAGAGCTTCAGCATAAGGAAGAACCTAGCACATTCAATATTGTTTGTTTTTAGATTTCTCTGACTGGGAAATGGTATACATACCACCACTCAGCCACAAAATTAAAACCACTGACAGGTGAAGTGAACAACGTTGATTATTTTGTTACACTGTCACCTGAGATGGGGTGTGACCTATTAGACAGCAAGTGAACAGTCTTTCTTGAAAGGATAAGGATCTGATTGACTTGTATAAGGACCTAATTGTGATGGCTAGATGACTGGTTCAGAAAATCTCCAAAATACAACATTTTGTGGGGTGTTCCTGGAATGTATTGGCTAATGCCCACCAAAAATGGTCTAAGGAAGGACAGCTAGTGAATCATGGAAAAGACTGAAGTCTAGTCCATTTGATCCAATCACACAGGAAAGCTGATGAAGTACATACTGCTGAACAAGTTAATGCTGACTATATGCATCGCAGCTTGCTGTGTATGGTGATACCCCTTCATGGTAAAAGTATTTCCTAATGGCAGGGACCCCTTGCAGCAGGAAAGAGCCTTGCCACACTGCAAATGTTCAGGAATGGTTTGAGGAACATGACCAAGAGTTTCCCCAGAACTCAGTCCAATCAAGTTCAAGGGCAAGTTTATTTATATAGACATGTTATTTACAAGATATGCTGTCACAAAGTTGTTTTACAAATGTATGGGTCCAACTGGCGAATGAGCATGCTGTGGCAGACCAAGACTCAAAAGGAAACCCATCTTCTACAGGGCGGCTCAACTAGTTTATGTTTTATAACGTTATTTATGTTTAATCCACGTAGCCATTTCACTGTAGTTGTGGAGTTTAATTTACTATAGTGAATCTATGGGGGTGGACAGCTTCCAACATGGCACCAACAGATCATCAACTAGCAGCACTGGATTTGTCCACCGTGAGCATCTGTTTGTCAGGTGGCAGGACTGGGTAACCCTTGTGCAGCTGGGAGATGTGCTGGAATCTGCTGGGAAAACCAAGACCAATCCATGGAGGCACACTTCGCAACTTGCAGGATTTAAAGGATCTGCTGCTAACAGCTTGGTGTCAGATACCACAGGACACCACCAGAGATCTTGTGGAGCCCATGCCTTGAAGTTATTACATAGATCTACAAAACCAAAATTTACATGGACTTAATAAAATCTTAACAGTTAAAGCCAGCTTATTATTTCAACCCTATTCATAGTAACTGGAACAATCAAAATGGTTACATTTTGCATATGTCAAGCTATCAGGGGGCTATTTCCTCCAAGGCTTTTTAACAACATAACGTTCAGGAAATAAAGGTTTTCCCCCTGTCTCATTAACAAGTGGAGAGACCTTGCAGAGCCCCCCATGCGCTAAAGCAATTTGCCTTTTTGCCTCTGGTCCTTAATGTAGGAAGGGCTCCAGAGAGCTGGGTCAGAGGTTTTGTGGACTTTGCTGGAAGCATTGAACATGCATTTTTTAACATAGTGGGGACAAGATTTAATATTTTAAGAAGGTACCGTTTAGAGTGGAATGGATGTTAATTATATACCAACACACTGCATCTCAAAATCCTTACAGAATTTAGGTTAGATTCATTGGTAAGTGATGTACTTATAATGTTATTATAATCTTTATGCTAGGAATCTCATCATTTACTCTCAACACTGGTACAACTGCACCAAACATGCTTAAACCGGACAGCCCCAATGTATCTAGAATAAATTAGTGTGTTTCTATTTTGAACCTAAATTATTATAAATAATAATAATATTAATTTTATTCTAAACAAACAGCAAAGGCCTGGGGTCTGTTGAGCAGTTGGAGAGTTTGGCAATAACTCAAAGGGTCATCATTTGAACACAAGACAGCATGTGCTTTACCTTTAAAAGGACATTCCTATTAGCAATATGCCAGCTTTTGTGTTAATGTACAACCACTTTTGCCATCAGCCACCACATAGTGCTCAAGGGTTTGACTCAAACACAACATCAGTTGTACCTTTAACAAAATATTTATCTATTACAGTTTTGTGGGTGCCAAGCAGAAAGCAAACAACAAAAACATTTCAGTGAACAACTGGGCCTCTTGTATATACATATTTAAAGCAGCAATTCTGAAACACCTCAATCTATTCAAATTTTTTACCTAATAAATGAGAGCAATGCTTTTCACACAGATTCAGATTCAGCCCAGTCCAAGTTAAATCAAGTAAAATGATTCTCAAATGAAAATTTTCCAAGTTTAAAAATTACAGCAATTTTTAAAAATCATGTCAGAATTAATTAATTTAACCTTTAGAATATTAGCCAGTAAAAAATTACTTCAGGTGTCTCTCATCTGTGGCTAGCTTCATAAACATTTTAAGAGCAAAAAGCAGAACATTTCAAAGTCATCATTGTAAAATGATAAGAAAGTTACTCTGTAGATCACTGTCAATGGAGCACAGAGAAGCTGGTTTCAAGGTGTAGTTTACAGAATCAGGCAGCTTCATGAACAACCCCACGCATGGCCTTGAATGAGGCTGGGACCCACCAGGCTCTCATGTAAAGGTCTATCCACTGAGAACTCATAGGGAGGTTGCAGTCGTTGGCGGGAGTGTTTCCCTCCACGCTGTAGGATGGGGAGCTCAGAGTGATGGGCAGGGAGAGGCTCTGTGAAGAAGTATGGATGGAGTAATGCCTGAGGAGAGACAGAAAGAGTGACTCATAAAAAAGTTAAAATAATAATAATAATAAATAAAACTAATTAAAGGAGTGATTTAGAGAGAGAGAGAAAACACAAAATAGCTAAGAGGAGCACAATAAGCACTGGCTCAAGTTATCCACATGGTAGCGATTTGCATGAACTGACCTGTCTGGCATTGATCCTCTGCTTGGAGGGATACACAAGAAATTTCTTCAGTAAGTCAACAGCCTGAGGGGACGTATCAGGCACAATCTCTTCCAGGGGAATTGGTGGGTTCTCTTTAAATGTGATCTTATTGTAATCCGGCAACTCTGTGATCTCCTGTACAAGAGACACTGGTAATACAGCTGATGTCTAAAACACTACAATCATCAAGCAGTTTTATGGATTCACAAAATGGTATACCAGTTATGCCAGTCTAACATGTACTTTATCATGAAAATATACAAGTAACATCTCTGTATATTACACTGCCCCTCTTGCCTCTAAAATTAAATGTGTTGCCAAAGATGATTTACCAAAATTACAGGGAATGCTAATCTTAGAATTACAGACACTGCTGATCTTTTCTGGGCAGACATGAACAACATGTTGCCCATTACCAAACACCCCTGATTAAACCTAGCAGCACTGAACCAATGCATATGTGTTAGAGCTGAGAAAAAACTAAAGTACAGTACAGGGATCCCTCAAGCCTGAGACTTTGTACATCACCCGCACAGATAACACCAAGGGCCTTACTGGCCAAACATCCTGGTTAGGAGTTCCCAGGACGCGTAGAACACAGCACAGCTGCTCAATGTCGTTCTCGCCAGGGAACAGGGGTGAGTTGTTCAGTAGCTCCCCAAAAATACAGCCCACTGCCCTGCAACAAACAACCATCAGACCATCTCCACGTGAGAGGTTAGCAGCAAACATCACCTGATCACTAACTAATATCTTTGCAGTTCTACTGTTCGAATTTGCAAAATTGCCAAATTGCCGCCATCTAGTGGATGCTTTTCAAAATACAAGATAGAAACAAAAATATATAGAACCTACTGGGCTAAGGGTACAGTAAAGAGTTCAAGTAAACATTGATCCCCTGAAACCTGTTAAGAGTGAACTTGCCATTATTAATAAATAGTATTAATTTAATAGCCATTTGATCTTTGAAAATTAATCTGCTGAAATGAGTTGTGAATCTTACTTAATCTGCTGGACGTAAAGTTAAAATAACATACCAGAGATCTACTCCTTCATCATATTTCCGAGCACCATATAGAAGCTCTGGAGCTCTGTACCATCTGAGACAAACACAACAGGAAAAATCTTTCACAATGAAGGCACAATCGATGTTGCAATCATGAAATGGAACAATCAACATTCAACAACATAGTTCTTGCTGCTTTTATAGAAGCTTTTCAAATGTCCAGCATCAAATTATCATCAAATTATCCACAATATTGTGAATATTCTTACATGTTTTAGTTCTGTTTATTGCATAAAGGGCATGGTGAACCTATAGAAATAAGCAATCATGCATATTCTGAACATTTGCTTGCAGAAAGCCATGATTAACATGGTTAACCATGATTAAGGTACATGAGGAGCTATTTTAAATTAGCCACTTCAGTGAAAGATATAGGAAAGGTAGTTATGCGAGTAATGTAAGCCTAGTTTAAGGGAGGGGTGTGGGTCATCTGCATGTAAATTGATTTTCATCATGTTTACTTTTAGGTAGAAAATGCTTCCATTATTTGGAAATTTTTAAAAATGTAACAATGACTTTTGAACTTTTATTTGAACCTTAATGTGAAGGTTCATAGGCAGGCAGATGACACTAACCCAGTATATAAACTAAGAATTAAAAAGACAACCAAGGGTGGATTATAACTGAGTGAATAATTCCAAACCATCTAAATCAATGCTTCTTAATTCAGTTCATTGTTATTCATTTCAGGTATGCTATGAACCACCTGGTGAGTCTTGAAGGCTGAGCTAAAACACTGATCTACAGTCAATATAATGATGATGTATTAAGTGTCGGCCTTCCTCAGTGATACGTCTCTGTGATAAATGGACCTAGTTGTCACCTGGTGGCCACTTGATGGCTGTACAGCCTCTCTCCGTCATTGGAAAAAAGCCTGGCTAGACCAAAATCAGCGATTTTCAAATGACCAGTCGAGCTGATCAGAAGGTTTGCAGGTTTCAGGTCCTGCATAAAACACAGTATGTATAAATAAACAACATGAGTCAAATGATTTACAACTTAGTCTAATCAAATCTGAGGATCTGTTCTCTTCTCACAAGCCTAAACCAATAAACAGATCTTTAACATTCTGGTATGATCGTTCTCATTTGAATAATCATTCATTAATTCATATCTCATGATATATGATATAAAAAAGTCCCAAAAATGTTTAAACCTTTAATTCTATTAGGTTAAGAAGGAAACAATCTAATTAGCATGTTATACTCTGCTGTCTAGAAACAATCTGACTACAGAAAATGAGAGGGCCTGCCATTCAAAACAGAATCCACTTACTCTGTGCATGATGGAGTTCTCGTGACAGAACGCCACCCCTTTGAGCAACATCATCATGTATCCTTTGACTTGAGATTCAGTCAGGGGCCTCTGAGAGTTTCGAATGACCTCCGATAGATCTGACAGCATATATTCAAAGACGAGCACAAAGCCTGTGCCATGAGGAAATACATCCTTCAGCTTTACCACCTGAGAAAGTCAATGAACCAAAATTAGACAGTTAAGGTCAGAAGTACACCAACGTACAAAGACTAAACACTATGAAACAGACTCACATACTGGTTGTCTTCAATTTCCTGAAGAGCTTTAATTTCCCTTAGAGCTTGGTTGGGAATCCCATCTTCCAGCTTTCGAAGGGCCACTTTCTTCAAAGCCACCGTCTCTCCTGTCTGGGGAGAAAAGATTTAAACTGAAAAAGCTAGCTAGCTACTGCTTAGCTTAGCGTGCGTTTATGTAGGTATGGTCACCTATTGCTTTAGCTAGCTAGGTAGCGGCTAGTGTCGGACATTTGTGCTTAGCCAGCCAGCTAGGAAGCTATCTAGCTACAGGCGATTTACACTAGTATTAAAGGAAGGAAACGAACTTAGCTACACTGCCAGCTACAAACGTATTACATTTTAAAACGTAGACTTTACCTCGATGTGTTTGGCCTTAAAGACAATTCCATGGGCTCCTTCGCCAATTCTACCTAGAATACTGTATTGATCCATCGGTTAATCCTAGCTAGCTAACTAACTTCGTTCGCTACGTTCTTAGTTTAGTTGATTACATAACTAAAATACTGAATAAGAAAACCGACATATATCCAAATCCAAACTTGCTAGCTGTATAACCGAAAACATGTTATCGACGCCGTTATAGGGGTCTGGTTGCCTGGCGAAGCGGTGAAAAGCGGTGCGTCATGGTAGCTAGTTACCCCATCCGCCGTTTCCATAGATACCAAAGCGAGGACCGAAGGGGGGGGGGTGGGGGTGGGGTAAGTGCAGGAGTCACTTTTACGGCTTGTATTAGGGGTCCTCAATTGATTCAGAAGGCAACTACATAAGAGTATTCTCTAAAATGATTTATTATCCTTGTAAAGTAGCCTTGTGATCATTTTAGTAAACAGTGTTAAAATCCCACCGCATATTTTTCTATTCCGGGTTAGAAAGACAATTTGATTTCCCGCAGATTTTTCTATTACTTGACACATCTCAAAGACATAAGCGCAAGAAACAATCAACAGAAAAAAAACAGGCGGCAGGCAACACAACGAAAATAAACACAGAGACAGATTTCCATTACTTTTATATGTCAAGACACAAAAGCAATCAATAGATGACAACATGTAAAAACATTTGTTACAGATAATTATATAAAAAAGGCAAAGATTTTTTTTTTGTTTGTTTTACTTCTTGCTACGTGAAAGAACTAATTTACAGCTGAGTTCAAACGCTGGCTGTGCCAATAATCCATCATTAACAATTTCCATCTTCCAGAAAAGCAAACCAACCAATGTTGCTCATTCATTTCATATCAGTCCATTTTTAACACCATTCTAGAATCCAGGATCACATGTACAATGCTTCAGAGTGAGGGCCCAGATCTTGTTACACGTTTATCTTTCGCAGCCTATTTAATCACAATTAATAAGCTGATCTCAATTCAGCTCTCTCACTCTGAGACAACTTATACCCTGCATCCCAAAGAACGACCCCAAGAATAATGAAAATGCCTCATTTTCTCCACTATGAGAAGAATCCCAATTTTGCATTTTACCTCTACCAAATCACAAGCATATAAAAAAATATTCCACAGAAACTCCATATTCAGAAAGTAAATTTCACAAACTATGGACTAGTGAAAAGTTACCAGGAAGAGAAAAATGAACAAGAGAGGAACATAAGCATTACTCCTGCAACACTCCTCTACATATCCAACAATATACAAGTTGGGAGGACAATAAAATAAAATAAACAAAAAACCCAACCCTCCCCCTTCCCAGAAGGCTATTTTATTCAGTACTCTCAAATATGTTTAAGTGGGCCGTCTTTCTCTAGAGCAAGTACAAAAAGTTCATTTTAAATGCCAAATTTCCAAACCATCTTTTGAAAGCTTTCTGAACATGGGATGTAAAAAAAAAAGAAAAAGAAAAAAGAAAGAAAAAAGTGGCACTAGGACAAGCTGCCACACAATCCCTCGAGCACGGACTACAGGAACGAGCAAGAAACTGAACATTTTAAAACCGCTCCGACACACACACGTACAAGGAGGAGGGGGAGGAGGCTCTTTAAAAAAGAAAAACAGAAAACAAATACAAAAATAAACATCACACAGAGCTTCTGCATTACTGCTTACTATTTTGGGGATTTTTTTTTTCCTCTTTATACAAGATGTATTTTGATGCAATGCAAAGAGTCATGTGTGTCCCCATCTACTAGGTTTGGAGTCCTTACGTCCTCGGTACAAAATAGTACAGTTTTTTTTTTTTACTCTGATCCTCTCAGCAATGGATGAAGACACAGTGATGTAATAATGGGCTACTGGACTCAAGATTGAATGTACAGTTACAGATTTGTCTTTAAAATGAAAGTCTTTTCCTCCGAAGTATCACCAAGTGCTGCTGTTCGTTTATTCCCCCCCCCTCTCCATTTTTTTTTGATGGGTCTTCCAGGTAGAACTTCGTTGTTTGTACTTCCATTCAATCTCCTTCCTTCTTCTGTCTGTGCCCAACTGAGAAACAGATGCGCCCCTCCCTGGCGCCTCAAAAACAAACAAACAAACAAACAAAAAAAAACCCTTCAACTGACAAAAGAGCAAAGTTAATGTTTTTTTCTTTATCTATTGCTTGTATTGAGAAGCTAAAATAAAAATACAAAGGAAGGAAAACAAAACAAAACACTACAGAAACAAACAAAAACTGGACTGAATGCTGCCATTTGAAATATATCACAAAACTGCTAGGAAGAGCAAAAGTATGTGCTTTTAACGGTTTATCTGAAGAGATGGTTATGATTTAAAAGAAAAAGGTGTCCATGGCACCAGAACGTCCAGTGACTGGGACAGGGCACAAAAAGATGATCGTGACTTCCTTTTTTCCTTTTTCCCGTTTGTGTCGCCATTTCATATAATGGATGATGGTACAGGTGTGCTAAGGGCAGGGCATCCAGCAGGAAGAGGAGTTCAGTCATGGGTTTTCGTCAGAGGGGAGGGGGAGGGGCGGGGGGGGGGTGGGGTCTCCCTCACTGGTCGGCTCTGGCTTTTTTTGGACCGGTACCTTTCCTGCAGCAGAGAAGCAAAACGCCAGTAAGGAAATATTCAGCATTAGGTTACCTTAAAATAGCCACAGATTCAAGAAGTGAGGTCATATATGTTACAACAACAACATCATCATCATATCATTTGGCAGATATGAACCTATTGCATTTTAGACCAAAGTGAACAATCAGCAGAGTTCCTCTACTGAAAACTAAGGGCTGGGTTCAACCTTCTGTGGCTGTTCATCTTCATAAAGGTGATTACAGAGATACTTACGCATCAGGAGAGGAGACTGGCCTTTTTGCTGCAGGTTTGGCGGCAGATCCATCCTTGCTGGTTTCTGTAAACCACAAATCACATTCCTGATCTGTGTACAGCAAGCATCCCAAGATCACAACAAAAACACAAGCATCTGAGCATGCGCAGCTGCAGTCCCGCAGCAGGGCAGCCGAGCATCCTTGCTGCTTACCTTGCAGCCACCTGACTTGCGTGGCGGGGCCGTAGCCCTTCTCGTTGCGGGCGGCGATGCGGAAGATGATGGCGGGTTTGGTGGTGTAATCGATGTGGGCATTGGACAGGCTGGAGGTCTGCACCAGGCACGAGGGGTTGGGCCCACAGTATACCCGCATGAAGGCCAGCTGAGCAGGGGCAGACACCTTGGCCTCGGCCGTCTGCGAGCTCTGGATGGCCAGGTACACGGAGTACTCGATGATCTTCCCTGACGTCACCGACGGAGGCTCCCAGGTGAGGTGGGCACCATCAGGGCTCTGGAGGGGTGGAACCAGCGGAATGATGAGTTAGGGTAAAAGACTAAAAGAAGAAAGAACAAACTAAGGGCCAATATAATTCAAAATAAAAGCCACAGAGAAGATTAACCACAAAGATAAATGGCGTAAAGCTAATATAAAAAACAAAATATATGCAGATCCCATCAAAAAAAAAAAAAAAGAAAAAAAGGCTGGGAAAGGGCACTGTTGAATCTAATCTCCTCAGGGACAGGAAGGGCTGCCCTAAGAGCTCACCTTGCTGATCTTGATGGCACATGGTGCTCCAGGGAAGCCAGGCAGGCAGGTCTTGAAGGCCGACACCTCAGAGAAGGTGCCACGACCACAGGCGTTGATGCCAGCTACACGGAACTTGTATGCCGTGCCTGGAGCGAGCTCCACCTTCTTCATCTGGCTGTAGTCTGGTACCGTCCCCGAATCATCCTGCAGTACGGTGCACCGTAAGAGTCATGCGCTTACCACCGCTATTCAGGCACACATCCACACAAAGATCTACAAGAACTGCCTAAGCGATTTCAACTTACATCAGTGACTTCCGAATTATCGGATGGCATGTAATAATGTGTGACGACCATGTTGGTCACCTTGACTATTCCAACATCAAACCACTGATTTTCTTTCTTTACTGGCGGCTTCACAACTGCAGGGGGCGCCCCTTGCTTCTATTTAAGGCACACAACATGAAGCAAGACCAAACAGAGATTAGACATCATATCATCGTAAAGCTTATGGAGGCAATCAGCTACAATAACGGTGTAGTGGGATTAGCCAGCTCACCCCAGTTGCAGTCTCGATGCCATTGGCCACCTCGGCAAGGGCAGTGGCTGCCTGCAGCTTGGCAGGGCTGGCCACAGCTATCGGCTGGGACAGGGCGAACGTGCTGGACGGAGCCAGAGCTGTAAGGACACAGAGCGGCAGTGAGCATTACAAAGCTCTTACAGAGCAGGCCAGGAGTTTAGGCTAGTCACAAGAGCAGCACTTTACATCCACGTAACGTTCCTCGGCCTGAACCAGTCAATATTTCAGATGGCAGACCACAGTTTGACTGCTGTGAGCGTATCATGAGTAATAATATTATAACAAGTGATTATTACACAATACCATGCTGTGCTAACAGCACCCTTGAGATAATGAGTTTAATGGGCTTCAGTCTCCAGACCAACTACAAAGACACTGACCCACATGCTTTGGGCAGACACTCTTATCCAGAGTGATTTCCAGATTTTTCCAGTATAACTGTACAAGTGCTGCTGGAACCAGACCACGTGACTTCATGGTGTTATTAACACCATGCTCCACCTGCTCTACCAGGTGAGCTGCAGGAGCTCAGGTGTGTGCACGCGCGACTGTCCTCACTCTCTGCCGAGGTGCTGGGTAGGAGCTGAGCCACGGCTGCGGTGACGGCAGCAGCTGCCATCTCGTGGCCGTTGCTCTCGGCAGCAGGGTCGTTGAGGCTGTCGGCCGGGGCCAGGCCCTCGGTGGGCAGAGCCGTGGAGCCCGAGTCAGCCTCCTGGAGCTGGGCGGCGGCGGCAGCGGCGGCCTGGGCCTGGGCCTGGGCCTCCTGGAGCTGCTGCTGCTGCTGGACGAGAGCAGCCAGCTCCTGCTGCGTCAGGACGATGGGGATGGTGGTGGACTGCTGGCCATCTTGCCCAGCGTCCCCTTCATCTGAGGGAAACGCGCAGAGGAGCAGAGAGAGAGTGAAAAGGAGGAGAGAGAGAGCGTGTGTGACACAATGAAGAGATTGCAAGATAAATAAAAACAACAACACGGCAAGATTTTTTCTACAAGACCTGAAGTGCTGTTATAAATCGCAAACACCAAACAAACAAAAAGTCTCCACTCTAGGTCAGCCTTTGTGGTGTTCACTCACTGAGTACAGCCTGTTGGGCTGCCTGGAGCACAGCCTGTATGGCGAGGGCCTGGGCCTCCTCCGTGGCAGCAGCCTGGGCGGCAGCCTCCGCGGCAGCAGTGACGGCCAGCTCCTCCGGGGTCAGTCCCGTCACCATCAGCGTGGCGGGTTGCCCCTCTGCTGACATCAGCTCTTGAGGAAGGGCCAAAGCTTCTGAATCCTGCCCCGCCAGACCCACGGCCTCCGCACCCTCTCCACCCTGCTCCATCCACACACACACACACAGCCTTAATACAAAATCAGTACATTTGAGCACTAATTATACTGAAAAAATCCTCTTACAGCTACAATACTGAAAGAAAGCCCTTTTTTGTACATGTATTTAAATATCTAAACATTTGTGGGTGTGAAACAACTGCCAATCAATATTTTATGAAGTCTGAGCACATGAAACCCTTTTTTGTGGTTTGTTGTGTGCCATTTACATGGTACTATAAAATGCACAAATTGCTCAAAAGAACCCATATTTAACTCTGAACGAACTTTCAAATTAAAATTCCTTTTATGAAAAAACTTCCACTACTGCAGAAAAAAAACGAGGGTTATTTGTTCCAATGTTGTACATAAACAAACCAAGAAACCAGCAGCCAAACGTTGACGCATCATTACCTCAGCCTGCTCGCCCTGTCCAGGCTGCGCTTCCATGGCAACGTGCACCTGCAGCATGGTGCTCGCCTCGCCAGCGGCGCCTTCTTCGATGGCGACGACCCTGACAGCCCCTTCCTCGCCCAGCTCGCCCTCGGTCTGCATGGGCTCGTCGCCAGTGGCCAACGCCTCAGAGTCTCCCTGCTCCATCGCCTCCGCCTCTCCAGAGCCCTCCACAACAGCAGCCGAGCCTGCCATGGACGAGATCTCCTGCAGGGGGCAGTGTTACATGCAACAGCATGAGGAGCACTGTACCAGGGATGGAGGGTAAGAACACCTTACACACAATCTTATCACGCATTACCATCCCACTAAATCAAAACATTTCCTATTTAGATTAAAATGCATAATATTCAGTTCCTGTTCTGCAGGAAACAGTCTTGATTCGACTCAACTTGTGCCCCTCATTGGTGGAAAAGGGTGTGTTAGACCACTGACGGAACAACTCAACTGGTTTAAAGTACCAAAAAAACACCACTTAAACTACCAGAAAAGGGTCAAGACGTACCGGGACAGAGGGCCCTGGGGTGGGTGTGGCTTGAGTCACTGTGGTGACTGCTCTGCTCTGAATTGTGGGATTGGCAGGTTCTGTAGATGATGTGGCTTCAGCACCAGTGCTACTGTCTTCTTGCCCATCACCACTCTGAACTGCATTAAAAAAAGTCAGCAAATCACCAAGCTAAACATGTTGAGACCTCACAGACTCTTTATCAAAGGATAAGCTCTGTCTAAAGCTGCAAATCTTCAGCCAAAGTCTAAACATCAGAAACGTTCGTCATCTCACGAACATGTTGGACATGCACCTACATACCTGTGCCTTCTGCCAACTCTAGGCTGCTGGTGGCTGTGGTGGTGGTGTTGGTGGTGCCCGTCTCGTGCGTTTCACAGGGTGGGTTGGAGCACACTCTCTGCACGGTGCTGGTCTCCCCGCTGCCCATGCTCGAGGACGCCTGCGTGGCGGTGTTGGTGGTGCCCGTCTCGTGTGTCTCGCGCGGCGGGTTGGAGCACACCTGACGAACTCCGCCCGCCACCGCAACCGTGGCCGTGTTGGTGGTGCCCGTCTCGTGCGTCTCGCATGGCGGGTTGGAGCACACCTGCGGCAGCTGCGTGGCGGCGGGCGGAGTCGCGGTGCTGCTGCCCACGACACCCGTCTCCTGCGAGCCCATGCTGCAGCTAGCGGTCGTGGCCGTGTTGGTGGTGCCCGTGTCGTGGGTTTCCGACGGCGGGTTGGAGCACACCTGTCGCGCGCGGCCCATGTCGGCCGAGGCCGTGGTCGTCGTGTTGGTGGTGCCGGTCACGTGCGTTTCGCAGGGTGGGTTGGAGCACATCCGCTCTGAGCCCATGTGGGCGGAGGCCGTGGTGGCAGTGTTGGTGGTGCCCGTCTCGTGAGTCTCACACGGCGGGTTGGAGCAGACCAGGGTGACCTCGCCAGGTGCGTCACCGGCTTCTGCCGCCGTGGTGGAGGGCTGCTCTGATGTAGGAGACGCCAATATGGAGACCGGAAGGTCCTGCACAGGCTGCGCCTCCGCTCCACTAGGGGTGCTAATGAGCGTCACCTGAGTGGGCTGCGCAGCTGCCTGCAATCGGAAAGCAATAATTTAATCATCCACCTTATTCAGACATTGAGAGAGAAGGAAGTAGGAAGCGAAAACAGAAGAAGTAGCTGTAGGAACGCTCCCATTAGAAACAGTTCAAATCGTTCAAAATACATATTGATCTAAACAAAATCTAAAACTGTCCCGAGATCGGTGATCCTGGTACTAACAAGAGAGTTGCGTTACCTGGATGGCTACGGTGGGCACAGTAGTCAGGCTGGGCTGGGCGGCAGACACAGTGATGGCAGTCGGGCTGATGACCTGACTGGACAGTGTGGCGATGGTTCCCAGGGTGGTTATGGGAGTAGCCAGACTGGCGTTGGCAGTAGCAACACTGCCCCCTGCCAGGGTGGTAGAGACAGTGCCGGTCACCGTGCCCAGGGTAGTTACTCCTGAACCAAAAGGGTGGGGTCATTTAGAGAAAAATATTCACTAAAAATACCAGTTTAGCACAAGTAAACACAAAGTTGGGGAATATAAAGTGGAAACACAGCATAAGAATAAACACAGGGGCCTTACAGCAAAACTGCAGGTTTTTACCTGTGGTGCCTTTCACCACTAGTGTGGTAACAGTGGGTTTAACAGCAGAGACGGTACCAGGGGAGACGAGGCGCACGCCACCCATAGGCACAGTGCGCAGAATGGTGCCAGGCTGCCCTGGCGCCCCCTTCAGGACCACCTGGGAAGAAACATGACAAATATATATATACACACATGTTGGCAAAGCAGGTTGGTCATCATTGGGCAGTAGTAGGGTTGAACTGAACACACAGCAAAAGTTACAATTGATGTTTTGACGAGCTCCAACAAGGTCAACAATGCAAAGGGTCAAAGGGTAGTTCACCTGCGTGAGCCCCTGTTGCCCGGCTCCTGCGCCCAGCTTTGGCATGGCTGTGATGATTTTGCCTGGCGTGCCCGTGCCAGGCGTGACCATTTTTGTGGTGATTATGGTGATGGGAGACTTGATGCCAGGACTACTGGCCCCTCCTGACAGGTGCAGCATACCAACATTAACAAAGAAAATCCAGTCATTTTTCATTTGTCAGCTCATTTCATTTGTTTTACAGATTTAAATTCTACATATTGTACTGTATCTATTATATTTCTATATATTTTTTTTATCTCTAATCTTTATTGTTACATGTGTGTGCAATGCTGCTACTAGATGCCTTGAATTTCCCTCTGGGATCAATAAAGTATGTATGTATCTATCTATCCACCCATCAACACACAACTCTGCACCAATACCTTAAATCTCATTAAAAGTTCTATAGCCCACTACCTGATGTGAGCTCTAACTGAATGTTTTAATACAAAGGCACATATCCAGATCCACACCTGCAGCTCCCTGCTGGATGGCAGACATGGGGATGGTCTTGATGATGGTGGTGCCAGGCTTGGTGGTGGTGGTAGGGGAGATGCCCAGGATGGTGGGTTTGGTGCCCGTGCCACCCGCCTGTGTGGTGGTTATAATGGTAGTGGGCTTGCCATCTGCAGAGGTGACCAGCTTTAGAATTGTGCCAGCTGGTAGGGGACCCTTCGTCTGGGAGATCAACGTGTAAGACACAAACACGCATCCTTTTAAATTAAACTCACATCATTTATTAAATATAATGGTGCACCAGTTTCAAAAGTATCCGTTTCTTGGGACAATGTAAAAAAAAATTATTTATTTAACTGTCAACTCTGGAGATGCTGCTGTGCTGACCTGTATAATTTGAGTGACAGGACTGCTCCCAGCTTGCCCAGTGGCTGCAGAGGTCTGCACTGGTTTGGTCTGCACCACAGACATCACCTTTCCCAGGCTAGAGATCTGAACACACGGAAAGAACAAAACATGATGAGCCACTGGGCCAAGCTACAAGGGAAACACCTCAAACACGTGCAAAGCCTCACTCACAAGTGTCTTAGCATTATATACAAAAACAACAATAATAATAAATACTAATAATAACCTATAAATACAAAAACCGTAAAAGCTGTAATCAAAAACACAAACCATATTTTCTAAGATGCAAAAACTGAAGAGGTCACAAGTCATAATTGCAACCAGGTTAAATCAACATTCTCCAACCCAAACAAAATAAAACAGGAAGCCAAATCATTCGGGATCGTCATCTTCCTCCTCACCAGAGTCCCACCGCTGCCCATGGTGAGGGGGCTCTTGACCAGCGTGATGGTTTTAGTGACTCCTCCCACCACAGTGGTGACCACCTGGGCCTGCTGAGCCACCGTCACAGTGCCGGATTTGTGGACAGTGATGATTGGGCGCGTCGATGTGTTGGGGGTGGAAATGCTTGACGTCCCCACCTGGGCGGCAGCTGTCTTCAGCATGCGGGTTGCCGGGTTACTCACCTGGGATGGCGAGAGAGATGGTGACACTTCATTAGATTGGGAGCCAAGCACAAAGCAGATGCAAGATATAAAAGGTTGCATGATAGACAAAATTAAACAGTTCTATGTGATACTGGAAGGATGCCAAAAAGGCATTTCCCCACCATCACTGGCGAAGCTACTTTCACTGTAGCAGGCAGAGTCGTGGACCCTGGGGTCACAGCAACAGTCTTCACTATGGTGGCTCCCGCAGGTACGTTCAGCACGGTGGTCGTGGAGGAGGGCGGGATCTTCTGGGTGGCAGCTGCGGCAGCTGCAAGGGCAGCCATGCCACTCATCTGGGGGCTGCTGCCAATTGGCTTAGAGTAAAGAATTAAAGAAAATAAGATCAGTGAAGAAAAAAAAAAACGGACAAAAAAAAAGGGGTTCAGATTTCACTGAAGGAATATAAAGGCCCCTGTAAACGAAGAGCAACAGTACTGTTCTGCAGTACAATACACATAAGGAGATTTTCACATGCTCATGTTTGTGGGGGGGAAACTGGGGCTTGATTAGAAATGACAAGTGATCACATACTGTTCCCTGAGTGCTCTGCGCAGGGACGACCATTCGGACTCCAGCAGGAAGTGAAGCAACGGTGACTGGGGATTTCCCCACTTGATTGGCCTGACGCACAGTGACTATAGAGGTCCCAGCCGTGGACTGAGGTGCAGCCACTTTCAGAATCGCTGCAAAAGTACAGAGAGCAGATGGAAACAATCAACAAAAAAATTATTATTGTAACCGATTCATGCCCATTTTTACAACTGTAAATGGCCTACTAATACTGTAGTTTACCGGGGGTCCTTCTTGCCTGCCTACGAATTCAGAGAGACGACTAAGACTAACTAACTGGTTTTGAAACTGTAAAAAGCAAATCAGAATCCAACATTCACCCATGCTATAGAAAAAAAAAATACCACAATGCATCTCAATCATGTTCGATATCATGAATATTCAACTCTCTATTGCATCAGTATTGCACACTGCTGGTTTTTACCTGGGCCTCGAGGCGAGGCCGCTGCGAGCGGGCTCCCGGGTGTGGAGGCGGTGGGTGAGGGCACCTGAGGCACCAGCGTGACCCCAGTCAGGGGCATGCTCTGGGTGGCCGGGGCGGCAGCGGCTGGGGCGGGGCTCTTGGGCGAGTTGGCGGGCAGAGAGGAGGAGGTGGGAGAGGCGACGCTGGGCGAGGTGGCCGCCGTTGCCGCGGGGATGTCGTACTTCTGCAGCTGCAGCAGGTAGGTGTCGGCGGTTGGCACCGCCCCCCAGCTAACCTCCAGGGAGTTGGTGTTGGCGCGGACCAGCTGCACCCGCGAAGGCGCCTGGGGACGTTCTGCGGGAAACACCGGGGTCGGGGTGGTTATAACAGAACATGCCACCTACGTAGTGTGCAATTCTCACTCTGCAGTACTTCACGTAAACAAATCATACACGAAACATTACAGAATATGAAGAGAATAAAACTGAAAAACAAGCTCATGCTATCATCAACGATCAAAAACACACCATCCATGTTATAATTCAAGTTGAACTACTCCTATCTGAAACAACCCAGCCAGTTGAACCCACCTGTCTCCAGGTACCAGAGGTCTTTGCAGCACACCTGGTTGTTCCACGCTTTGCGGTAGCCATCCCGACCGCTCCACACATACAGCCTGGAGTTGATGGCTACGGAACAGTGGCCTGCTCGAGCCCGCGGGATGTTATCTTCCAAAGTGTCCATTAAAATGGACTCCCATGTCATTGTGTCTGAGAAAGAGAAGACCCCGCCCCCAACAATCCATTAACATTACTGAGATGCAGGTATACAGTGGCAGACAGCGCTCACAAATAGTACATGCTATTGGTGTGGCACATTTCTGAGCAATTTACTCTATCATCACCTGGAGGACCACAAATTAGCACAGTGCCAGTAACCCACCCAGATTGAGGCATGCCAGTGTGTTCGTGCACTTCCATTCCTTCTCGTGAGTAGCCACTTTGACGTCATCCATCACCAAGGGCACCCACCCGCCAAACACATACATCCTACAGTAAACCAACAACAGGACAGGTTCACTGTAAAGCCAGTCGCTATTCACATCCAAACTATTCATTTCCAACTGTGAAACATCCTTATTCCCCTTTCCTGATTTCTGAAACTAATGTTCAAAAAAGAGGTCGTCATGGGTTGGAGGGCTAACTCCCACGTCCCCAAACGCAGAGGGCATCTTAAGCAGGAAAGCACAAAGACAAGTCCTGTTACACACTGCCTAATATACAGTGTGTTCTAACTGGAGGATGTTACAGGTACCAAGCTAGTAACACAACCTAGAGGTACAGCACTCACTTGTTGGTGATTGTGGTGGCCGAGTGGAGGCTGCGAGGAAGAGGAGCTGTGCCACTGATGCCAGGCTTATTCCAAGTCAGAGTGTCTGCAGGACAAGACATTTGTTTAAGAAAAACTCATTCAAAGCTGCTGGAAAACTGTTGTGTGGGTTACTATGACAACTTGACCTTTAAGTTTAAAAAGTCTAAAACAGGTGCTCCGTTCTAGAACCAGCCCACAAACTGTTTTAAAAACAGTTACATTTGTTGGCAAATCATTTTGAGATGCAATTCCTTTTATGAACACTATGTGCTGCTATCCCATAAACATACTTATTTTACATTCATTAAGCTGTTAAAAGTTACTACCAAGAACTATAAAACATCATTGCTCCAACTACGGTCATTTATTTCTATCAGATTAAAAAATAAAGAATTGTACATTGTGTATTAATCAAACTTAAGTTTGCATTTTCCTGATCTAAACTGTAGTTTAGCATAATTTTAATAGAATGATTCAAATAAATGATCCACATCCACAAATTTCTTCCCAGTGGACACCTCCGTTCTCAGTTACTCTTACCTATGTCCAATGTCCAGAGGTCTCCAAGGCGGCAGCCACTCATGCCTCCGTAGATGACAAGGCGAGACTTCTTGGAGGCCTTCTCTGTGTAAACCACTGCAGTGTGGCTCTCACGAGGAGGGGGCAGCACCCCGTACGTGATGGGGATGTCCCAGCCTGCCACATTAGAGCCAGGGCGCAGCTCAAGTGTGTACAGGTCGTTTAGGTATCTGCAAGTGAGGATGGAGGAAAAATCCAGCCAACGCCGTCCTATTATTCTCAGCAAATCCAGTCTGAGGCAACGGACTGTCGGCTGTTATTCCAAACGCCCAAAGCTCTCACGTGTTATGCGTGAACGTCAATTTATGCACTTGAAAGGTGTTGCAAGCTCATAAATTGACACCTCACGTAACGTGCAAGTCAAACGTAAAAGGCATCAAACTGGATGCCTACCTTGGAATATTGTTTTTGGGGTCCTCGCTGTCATTGGCAAGTCCTCCGAACAGATAGCATTTGTTTCCCACCAGAGAGAAGCTGTGGCCCAGGCGGGGACATGGGGGAGGCCCGTTCTTCGGAGCTTTGGGCTTCAGCCGTTTCCACTCCCATCTACTCGCCTGTACAAAAGAAAGCACCATGCCAGCTGAGCACTGCCTTTTCATCACACACAATAAGCTTTAGAGAGAGAAGCATGATAATGGCATGTCATTCACTGTGAAAAAAGTGAGACTCGGTTATTGCGAAATGTATGACCAATACATTGACAGTTCAAGATGTGCGTGTGTGCACGCGCATGACTTAGCGAGGTACTGTGTACACGACTATATAGTTTGATGCTCAAAAACATTGAATTTAGCTCATAAACTGAATTTAGCCCACTGAATGAAAGCAGCACTAAACTTTGTGAGAAATTTTGAAGCCACACACACCCCATAAATTTCTTTGAAAATATTAGGAATCAAATAAATATTTGGCAAAATTACCTGTAGCTCATAGAGATCATTGCTGTATTTCCCATATTCCACCATGCCCCCGAACACCAGAAGCCGGGTGCCATCACACACAAACCCGTAAGCAGCACAGCCAGGTGGAACGTCACCCCTCACAGCCGGAATAAACCACTGATTGGTTGCTGCATAGGAAAACAAAGTATTTATCTCATATTGGTTAACAACATTCCATTGCAATGAACCGTCACATACAACCCCCCAAAACATTCTAGCTTTTTATAGCAAGTATTACCAAACATTAGGATAGTTGCAATCTTTTAAGACTGTATGGTTGACAAGTTATACATGTCACATAATTTAGCAACAATTAAGTTCTAGTTGGTGATTCTATATTTCTTTTTTAACAACTCTGCCTGGTGCCACATTTCCACACACTACAGAACACCTCAAAATTAAACCGCGCAAGCCTATCAGGTAAAAATAAACCATAACAGTATAGTAAATATTTACACAGCAATGCGGGAATTGAGAGAGGTGGAGTTTGTTGACGTGATGACGTAGTCTGTTCTATTAACCCGCCATTTCTCTTTGCATTTTTCCCTCCATTCTACGTTCTCGCTGGCTAGACGTTTCGCGGCGACTGGCTAGCTTACAAAGATTAGCTTTCTGCCTAGCATTAGCTATCTAGCCGTTGCTTTGAAACTGCTAACACAAAGTGGTGGATAGCTAGCTAGCTAACAGTTATACAATTCCGGTAACTACACTGCAGTAGCTTTTCAAACATCAAAATAAGAACACTTATCACGTCAGTAATATTTATTGCACTGAATAACTTGCAACAATGAATACCTAATTTAAAAATCAATCAACGGTAAATAAATACTACCAACTAGACGGCTACTTAATTAGCTAACGGAACCGAACGTACATCAACACTCCGAGAGCACAATATTTTTTATAAGGTAACGCTAGCCAGCTAGGACAGCTAGCTAGCTAACTAGTTTCTGTGTAGCTAGCTTCCTGATTCAATACTAACATGCAAACAATGTAGCTAGCTTATCGCAAACCACTTATTTGCGTAACAAAATCATAGATGACCAACAGTAACAAACTATGAAAACCAATGCACAAAATATTGTTATACATGGAAGACGTTGACAAAATGAATCTGGTTGGGTTAATCAAGAGACCACCCAAAAAAGACAAGAAACGCGACTGAAATGCTTTAAACCAAATATTTAGCAATCCACATAGCTAGTTTGCTAAAAGTTCGCAAGATAGCTAGGTAGCTAACGTTACTTATTTTTGAACTTAATCCAGCTGGTTATTAGCATTCGATTTCAGTTACATCACATACGTTTGTAGTTGTATCAATATTAATAATATACAAATTGCTTAAATATTACCTGTGTTATATACGTGGAGTTCATCGACAATTCCTTCATTACCTCCACCGAAAACTACCATAAGCTCCTTAATTGCGACAGCCCGATGGCCGTGACGAGGGCGAGGAACTGGGCCAGACCATCCTAGTACCCTCTTCCACCGTGGTTGTAGTACTGAACCCGAAGTCCCAGATGTCGCGGTACCAGAAGAAGCCATTTTCCTCTTTAACGAGAAACAAATCCAATTCAAACGTTTTGTTTTAAGATCAGATAACATTAAAAGATTAACAGCCAGGGATTAGCTGGCTAGCAAGCTAGCTACCTTTTGCAAAATAAAGCTAGGAGCTAATTCTTTCACAGCGCTAAATGGATTAGCTAGCTAAACAGTTAGCCAGTTGCTACAATAGCTACAACAGCTAATCAGGTCGATATAAATGCAAATTATTACCTAATCGTGCTTGATAAATTCTCGTCTTAAACAAAACAACTATTCCATTCTAATTTAGTGCTACACTTGAGCACGTCAGAAAAACAATAGCTAGGCAACTAACTAGTTTTGAAACAGGTTAGCGGTCCACAAAAATGTAGCTAGCTAGCTAAAACCTATGGAAGCCGCCATTTTAGCGGTAGACGCTTTGCAACAAATAAGTACGCCGGTAGAACAAACGAATATCTTCTGAATTTTTTTGTTAAATTGTTGCAATCTTGTGCATTATGTGCAGTCGTTCGCAATGCAGATCGTTTTCCTCGGCATTCCTCAGATAAATATCGAAAAACTCCCATTTGTCTGTTAGTTATCTTCAAGAGAAAAGCGGTGCAATTCCATGGGTGCCGCCATCTTGTAGCTTGCTAACAACTAAACAAACCAGTCAACAGCCCGTGGCTAATGGTAAGGGTAATAATGTAGCTAGCTTGCTAAATGGCTAAGCTAGTGAGCTAGCTAACGTCAGAACAAAAATGGGCGGTGAACCCCCCCCACCCCCTCCAAAACCGAATTTTATATAGCTAGCTAGCTATATATA
>JAOXYF010000022.1:7156711-7206927 GCA_028565775.1 Sternarchorhynchus goeldii
GCTAAACGGATGGACACTGGAAAAGTGGCAGAAGGTGGATTTCTCAGATGAATCTTCAGTTGAATTACACCACAGCCGCCGCAAATACTGCAGGAGACCTACTGGAGCCCGTATGGATCCAAGATTCACCCAGAAAACAGTTAAGTTTGGTGGTGGAAAGATCATGGTCTGGGGTTACATTCGGTATGGGGGTGTGTGAAACATTTGCAAGGTGGAAGGCAATATCAATAGCCTAAAATATCAAGAAGTATTAGCTACCTCTTACATTCCCAATCATAAAAGGGGTCAAATTTTGCAGCAGGATGGTGTTCCATCTCATACATCCATCTCTACATCAAAATTCCTCAAGGCAAAGAAGATCAAGGTGCTCCAGGACTGGCCAGCCCAGTCACCAGACATGAACATCATTGAGCATGTTTGGGGTAGGATGAAAGAGGAAGCTTGGAAGAAAAAACCAAAGAATCTTGATGAACTCTGGGAGGCATGTAAGACTGCATTCTTTGCTATTCCTGATGACTTAATCAATAAATTGTATGAATCATTGTCGAACCGCATGGATGCAGTTTTCATATGACTCATTTAGAAAACCAATGGATGAATTTAAAGTGAGGTTACAAGCTTTTGTTTCCACAACATGGATAAGCGACAGAACTTCTGTCAGGGACTGTACTATGAAATCTATGGTGAATTTCCCAAACAGTTGTACAACTAAGATGTTCCTTAGGTCACTGCCTCTACTAGTTAAACCAATCTTAAGAATCCACTACTTTTGGGAGTGAATCCACTGCTCTGTTGGTGAAAAATAAAGCATTTATTTAATGTATTAAACTTCAAGCTTTTACCTGAACTGACAGTGGATGGTAATGGTGCAACTATTGAGAAGCCACTTGACTGGGCGTTGTTAAGATCAGTGTGTCCACCAGGACATTTATTGTACTGAGGTGTGCATGGGGACACCCAGCATTGCGAGAAACCCTGGCTCTCATCAGATTCACAGGGTGCATGAAAGGAGTAACCTAGAACATCCCATGATTCTTCACTTCTTGTTGACTTGGGGTCTTGTGAGAGAGTCACTGCAGAAGGGGGACAGGGGGAGCTTTGTTTGTGGGGGCAGCAGTAAGTGTCCTCTTGGGGACTGAGCTTAGAGAAGCGATGAGTGAGAGAGTCCAGAGAGCAGCTA
Organism: Sternarchorhynchus goeldii; assembly: GCA_028565775.1. Lineage (NCBI taxonomy): Eukaryota > Metazoa > Chordata > Actinopteri > Gymnotiformes > Apteronotidae > Sternarchorhynchus > Sternarchorhynchus goeldii. Next base: position 7,157,892 of record JAOXYF010000022.1, read on the forward strand.
TCTGATTGCAGTGGCTTTGGGGCAGACAGATGAGGAGGAGCAGATGTTTTGACCATTCCAGATCTGCTGAAGGCGTTCAAGCCTGCATACACATCTTCGAGAGTTTTAAAGACCTGGTAAAACAGAATAATCTACTTAAAATCAATTTCAATATAAAACTGGGAAAGTAAACAATAAATAAATAGGCAATATCAAATATATCAAGAAGAATTAAGTTGTAAATTATCATGACATGCACAAAATACATTTTATTATAGATCTTAAATTCAGTACCCTGTAATATCAGCAGTAAATGACCCAAAGATTGCTAACTGTAAGTTACTTGTATATACAATACAAATCCAAAGGTAACTTTATCCATGTTTGATTTAGCTTTGGTAACTATATATGAAACTACTGAATGAAATTAAAACAAACATACACTATAAATGGTGCGATGGAAGAAAACCAGTGTTGACCTACCTCGGTCATCAGTGGTCTTTTCTTTCTTCTTCGCGCCAGGCAACGACAGGCCAGCTGAGAGATTTCCCTAGAGCCATGAGGGCCAGGCATGCCTTCTGTTACCAGTTTAGGATCCAGATGTTTCTTCCAGATGTTTCCCGCTGCCTGAGAAAAGCCTGTCTCCTGAGAATGGTTCATTTTACTGAAGCCTCTCTCATTATCCTCCACCTCGGACACCAGGTCCTTCTGCAGAAAGCAAGAGATACTCTTTGGTTTTGGTTTTCACAGCCAGGAGAATTTGAGGCATGATGAGAAAGTAAAGCTTCTCACCAGGTAGATATTCTTTGACTGCTTGTTTGTTTCTAAAGCTCTTCGCCCAGTGAGCACCTCTAGCAACACCTATAGAACAGGGTAAATCAAGAAAATGTCAGTAATGAACAAAATAAGACTTAACAGACATCTTTTTAGCATGGACCCTTTATAATGGTAAGGTTGAACTAGTAGTATACGATACCCAATAATATTAATTTTTTAGCTAAAGAACAAATAGTAACTATACTTGTGGTTAGAAGCATACATAATCAGTTAAAAGTGTGGCCTCTCATTCATAACATAATTTATCTCGTCGTTATTCCAATAAGTTCGGTTTTTCCATTTTATTTTTTATACTGTACACATTAAACATCCTCTATACCTTGTCTGGCCCCACTTTAAACATCAATGTATGTTAAAGCTCATACCACTCCAAAACTGTAGACATCAATCTCCACACCCAGCTGGCCATCTTTGATGTACTCCTCTGGCAGGTATGCCAGAGTTCCGCGCACTGTTGCAGTTTTAGCCACGGTGCTAGTTTTGCCTGGAGTCCTGCTAGGGGTGTGGCACAGCCGTGCCAGGCCAAAATCCCCCAGCTTTGGTTCCAGGTGTTCCCCTAGGAGGATATTGGAGCTGTGAAGGGAGGGATAGCTTGTTTAGATGAGCTTAGCAGAATTAATGCACTATTATGTAATAATTCCAATTTGTTTACTTTTAAACAGTAAAAAAACACATAAAACAGCAATACTGGATACTATGCAGCTTGGCAATAAAATAATAATAAGTATAATATAATGAGTAATGATAAAATCAGGGAATAACAATTTATGGTACTAAAGCAATCAGAGCCCACCTTTTGACATCACCATGGATTAGTGCAGGGGAGGAAGAATGGAGGTACTGAATAGCTTTCGCTGAACCCAATAGTATATTTACACGTTGCGTCCAGCAGAGGGCAGTACTATTCTGAAAGACACAAGCAGCCAAAACAAACAAACAAACAAAAGCTTAATAATTGGCTCATCAATCAAATTAGACCACTAACCTACATACTGCAGTGTCCTTTCAGCAATCCAGCAAACATTTAACAAAAAAGCATACACTGACATGCTTTTTGAAACTGAAGTACTTGAAACTTAAACGTAAGTATTTGAAACGTATGTAACCTTAAGCTGTCGCTCCCCAAATCATATTCTTAACTCTAAAAAGCAAACCTATAAAACTAGCACAAAAAGCAACTTTCACCAAAAGGCTGGAGTGTGTTGTCTTACCTTACAATGTAGCCGGTCTTCTAAAGACCCACTAGGCATGTAAACATATATGAGGCAATATGTTCCTGCTCCCACACTGTAACCAACCAAGTCCATTATGTTTGGGTGTCTGTATCTGCAGTGTCAAAAAAACAGGAGGCCTGAGGCAAGATGCCGTGTAGTATAGAACTGATATTACAAATAAAAGATACCGTGTAGTATAGAACTGATATTACAAATAAAAGATGCCGTGTAGTATAGAACTGATATTACAAATAAAAGATACCGTGTAGTATAGAACTGATATTACAAATAAAAGATGCCGTGTAGTATAGAACTGATATTACAAATAAAAGATGCTGTGTAGTATAGAACTGATATTACTAATGGAAGGAAGAAAAAGGTTTCTAGACAAAAGCCCCCAACAACCTGCATAAAAACAACCACAGCATAAAAACAACTAACCACAACAAAGAGTAGAGAGGAAAAAGAGATGTTCTTTAATGAGTTTTCTGGGTATTCTGGCCTCTAAAGAGGACAAAGGTAAAATTATATGTTGGAGGAATGCCCCAAACTGTTGTTGGTGACAGTTAGACAGGAGGTGGACTTTCCATTACTATGATCAAACAATGCCACTGAAAGGTTTCAAAAATAGATGGGAAAATTAAACAAGAGATTCAGGTGAATGAAGTAGAGACTAGATACCAAATCAAGAATGTAAAGAGGAGCTTCTTACTGTGAGAGTCTTTCCACTTCCGTTCTAAAACTTTCCTTCACCACACTCCAATCCATTTGGGAATCCTGCTTAAAACATTAAGAACTTCCCATTAACACCCAGTAAAAAGGCCAACATAAAATGAACTGTTCCAAACTCTTGAATGACCCCTTACTGAAGAGCACAAATTATTGAAGGAAAAAAACGGGGGGGTGGATAATCTCCTCAAGCTATGCAGTGATGTCATGCAATTATTCATTCATTTACTTGCCTCTTTCAGCCTCTTGACTGCAAAATCAGTGTTCTTTATGGAAGCGCGGTACACATGGCCGAAGCCTCCCTCTCCAATCTGCCGCCCTGCTGAGAAGTTGTCGGTACCTTGCTGCACTTCTTCAAAGGGCCAGCACAAAGCTCCAGCGAACAGGGACTGGAGGTCCACATGACACTCGCAGGACCGCTGCAAACAGTCATTATCGTATACATAAAAGAAAACTTAAATGAAATGAAGACAAGCAATAATTAAATGCGCAGTGACCTGGTCACTAAACCTGACCTGGTCACTAAACCTGACCTTCGGAAAATGGGAGTAAATTACAGTGATTTTAGACAAATAAAAAAAAAAAAATCTTTTTGCTCGACAGCAAATCTGATATTCTTTGAGTCAACAGTACCTCCTCTTTTGAAATTGCTTGCTGTGCAGAAAAATGTGCCGACTCCAGGTGGGGAGGGGGAGGTCCAGGCTTGGGCAGTGACTTGTTCTCTAGTAACAAGAAGGGAACATTAAGCACTGTGATGAGCTAGAACAACTCCTGACTTCCAGTCAAATGGGTTGGATATACTGTAGCACTCAGACTCAAGGCCCTGTAACTACTTTACCTCTATAAGTCAAGGACGTTTTAAATTCACTCCACACATTGTGCACCCAGGCTATGTACATCGTTTAGCAATGACACAAAGAATAAATTACTATTCAAGTAGGCATGGCTTTACAAGACTGCATGTTTGTATGTAGTATGTTTAATCTCAGACACTCACACAAACACTTAAAACAATGAGATAAAGAGTTACCAGGGTTGGGGTGAGTCTGGGTGATGGCTTTGGACGAGGTAAACGGTGATGAGGGGGGAAAAGAGAAAGTAGACGGCTGTGGCAGAAAGCTGGAGAGGGGTGTGACCGAGCTGGTCTGTGGAGCACGCCTCCCTAGAGGAACATGCAAAAGGAGGTGTGAGAGAACAGCTCACAGTGATCAAGAGGCCAAAGTCATATTGGTTTACCGAACAGACTAGAAAGTCATCAAATGTCATATTGCATCTTTTTTTGGCTTTAAAATTATATGTTAATATAATTGCTACTGAAAGTAACTGACTATCTACATGGCTAAAACATCAGATCTGTATCAGTTCAGTGAGTGCTCAGTTTAGACCTGAACTCAGTGATTGCTTACTACGTGTCAAAAATACAGTTTTGGGGCTAGTTCTCTGTTAAAACTTTTTTTAAGTCACTGAATGTAACCCAGGAGTGGTTCAATAAGAGGAAGTCTGAGACAGAACATCGTCTTTTTTTCCTATTTCAATAACTTACATTTAAGAATAATATCTCGTGGCCTCAGAAGCTCCAGGCTTTGAAGAATGTCTAAAAGTTCATCAACTGTCCCGTTTCTACATCCCCATTTGGCCATTAGTGTTTCCGTGCGTCTGCTGCTTAGCTCCACAAGGCTTAGTTCTGTCTGATCGGATATTACTTGGGAAGCTAAATTGGGTGGGGAGAAATCACTTTGTTATATTAAACATACACACACACATAAATCCAAAGAAGATTCCAGGTAAGTAACTGTAGTAAGAGAAAGTGAGGAACACAAGGTTTCCAAAGCAACAGGACGTTCTGAATCATTCCAGAATTGGAGGACAATTTAGGCATCAACACTTTGAAACCCTTTATTTATTTATTTTTACCATTTTTCTGTTATGTAGTTGGAATTCAAGTGATAAATCATCAATTTGATATTATTTAGTTCAGGCATCAAACATACACTTTTTATTGAACATTTTATTTGGTCTGTCCTATGCTTGGTGAAATCCTGTTACAAACACTCAGGAACCTGAAAGCATTCGAGTTTAAAATACTGTTTAATAAATACTTCACCATTATGCAAAGAAAGCCATATTGACACTGAATATTCATTTAATTTCAGATAAAATTTTACTTTAATAATTAATTTAAGCAACCTTTGAAATCTACCTTGCCCAACTTTTCCATTGTCCGACCTTTTTGAGTTTTTTCCCCTCAAATATTTGCACAATTCAAGTTGCTAAAAGGACAATAACTTAAACCCTTATGATCAGAGAAAAAATATTATTATTTTAATAAAAATGATGTGGTAACAGGGATGAGATTCTAATAACGGATGCACAAAGTCACAAGGTTGAATGGACACATTATTTCTTATTGTAGATTATGACATAGACGTGATTAATGAATACTCAGAAACACAGGAGTGTTGTATAATAATGCTTTATATAGCTTTTCATTGATAATACATTGCATACTTTTCACCTGGCAGTGCGTCCAATTCACCTCTTGGATGATTCAGCAGCAAGCAGTGGTGTCCCAGAACTCTATATAAATCAATTGAACATTTTTACTATTAATCTACTGAAGTTTATCTGAACATTATTTAAACATGGTTAAGATCATTTTAAGTTAATAATCAAATATAGTTAATAATTCCATCCAGGTATGTGTGCCAGCATTAACATTAACTTACAAGTAGGCTAACTGGTGGCAATAAAAGAAAAAAATGGAAGTGAATATTCTGGAAAATACAATAATACATTTAAAACATGTAGATTATGCTAAATTATACATACACCTTTAATTGTACTGCAGACAATCTATTGTCCTTTCTGAGTGAAGTGATATGTAACTCTGTTACTGTAGTGCAATCTTGTTACTCTAAATACAGTAACAGGGTTGCCAGTAACAAGGATGCAAATCAACGCTAATGTTAGCTTCTCCTCGGTAATAGATGCTAGCTGTGGACTGTAGATGCTACCATCAAAGTCAAGAACAAACCTAGTTATATAAATAAAGGAAGAAAACTTCAAAATTCTTATAAAATGAGTAACGCAGTTGCATTAGTTAGAGTGACATACTCAGTCAAGACTGAGAAGATTGGAAGAACAGAAGAGAGGGCTTACCTTTATTTTTTCCATGGTGTTAAGAAATTCCTCTGTCATGTGACACACCATTTTTTCCTCTTCCCCTGCCATACTGAATAAGTTTCAGTAACAGGGTTGTGTGGATGTTGTGGGACAGGGTTGTATCATGATCTTGTAATCGTCATAACAATTACAAGAGACACATATCAACAAAAAAGTACATTTAAAACTAATTTAACTCTTACATTTGATATAAAACATGGTCGTCAAGAAGGTGGGACAAGAAAATTTCATTTTAGTGGGTGCTTGAGAGCTATTTGGTATCTTAATATTTTGGAACAATATATTTACATTATGTCTCGGAACAAGTGCATGTTTTAGAGTTTTGAGCAGAGTAACAAATTCCTGATTTGCAAGGGTGGAACAGAAAATGTCCTCCAATTCTGGAATTAATGTACCATTACGCACACACATATGCACACAACTGGACGACAAAGTCTCTGAAGCAAAACTTTTTAGTAGGGGGTGTTGGTGACGTACCTAGCGAACTTATTTTCTTTACACCGGTTATTGATATAACGTCTTTAACTTCATTAGCCAGATATAACCAGGGTCGTGTCTGTGGGAGCGTCTTACTAGTTAGTTATCTGGTTAGCTTGGGGAAACCCGCTGTCTTAGCTAGCTAGGTTAGCTACCTAGCTCACTATTTGACGAGCTGACAACTGGGTTAGTTATTTGACTAGTTAGATAACTTTTATATAATTTGACTAATGAAATCGTCACCCGTTGAAAAAGATTAGTATCAGCTCAAACAACTAAATGACCGTATTTAGTTAATTAACTAACTAGCTAACTAACATACCTATATAAAGATTTCCAAAGTGATGTTGTATGGCTAAACTACGTTAGCCAAGCTAGCTAGGTTAGCTAACTAAATGGACAACAGTAATTCAAGTTGAGGAAGTTGGCTAAATAGCCAACTAGCTAGCCATTTGATATACAAGTAAATCTAATGAACTGACAACAAATCTTGAGTTCAGTTAGCTATACTTAAAAATGTATGGCCATCTATGCTAGCTAGCAATACATTCGCGATATTAAAGTAAGGTAACTAGTCTTACCAAATTTCAACCAGTCTGAATCCGGCAGCGAATCCATAACTCGTGCAAATTCATGCATTCCAGCCGCTGGCAGATTGTAGATATATTCGTTACTAACGTTCAGAATAGACATGTTCAGAATTCTTGTGTTGGAAGTTAAAATAAATAAATAAAATCAGCCTTAACAGCTAGCTTGCTCATGTAGTTGGATATTTTCCCGTGAGCTCTGTCAACGACTCCAGCAGGGTGAAGAAGTGAGTAATTCTGACCAGTCAGTCTGACAATTCTTGTTTTTGCGTGACTGACAGACAAACAATTTGGGGCTAACTAGTTTGTTGGCTTTCAAGCCATGTGGTGTCATATTGGACAAGAATAGCTAACTGGCTGGCTAGCTAACGAAGTAAAAAAGCATTACTGCAGTAGACTATAGAGCACCTGCTTACACTTCCTCTTTCCTCACCAAGTTTGATACCAATATTTGACAGAACTGACGTAGCACTCATTTGGTTGTTACTTGTTTTAAATCAGTATGTGTAACCAAATGCACTCTTCTATAAGCCAGCAAGTTTCATGGCAGTAAAATTGCTGTTAAAATGGACAAATAAATCGGTTTTGCATCACCTGTTGGTTTTATAGAAGTTACTCGTTTTTTTTAATGCACTTAGCTAGCTTTGTTGCTTGTGGTTAAGACTGATTTGGGAACATAAGACAATCCCTAGGACAATTAACATACCTGTCAACAGCATAGAGGTCAGTAATAATATATATCCTACGCTATCATACATCTTAGCCCCGGCAAAGTTGTCAAACCTAAATAAAGTTTGGTTTCGATATACGTGTCGAAGTTTAACATGCAGGGCACTTTAAACCACGTTCATTAATGTATCAATGAAAACTTAGTGCTGTTTCGCCTTTAGAATAGAGGGTATCGTAGGTCCGATTAAATAGCGTGAAACGTTCCTACAGATAATTATGGCAATTATTGTAGCTGAATCATAAACTATGTCATAAGAAAAACAAACATGTTCATAGTTCATTATAACAACAACTAACAGAACATTGTGTCTCCAAGAAACTCCACTTGTTGAAACTGTTACACTTGACGCTCACAGTCTCCTTTTTGTCACAGCAGCGGTATTTTTAACACAGCGTCAATAGTTGTTCCTGTCAATTTACGGACGATCGTGATAAAAATGTAAAGCTATAGAAAAAAACATGTTGTAGAAATCCCTCTAAACGGGGGAAATCCCTCTAATCCCTCTATATAGGTTAGCTAACTACTGCGTCGACACACCATGTATACTCTTATTTTATTTAGAAAAAATACAAACACGTAGGCTTTTTAAAACATTTTTCGTGAAAACTAGTCTTGGCGTAAAACGGGGGAAATGACGTTCCTTGATAAACACGCATGCAGTGCTGAGGGTACCATACGCTGACAAAATAAATAACGTAGCATTGTTTGCCGTCCTGCTGGGCTTCCACGTTTAAAAAAGATTTGAACTAATTCAAAAATATGCATTCAGGACTATGACAAGATCGTTTACTATTTAGTAGAACTTAACAGGGTTGACGATACGTATTATCACAGTCTACTACAAAAACCCTACTCAATTCCTTCTTCCCCAGTGAAGTATCTGAGTCATGGTACTTCTTTGAAATACTTCTTTCAACCTGTAACATTTAAAAATAAGACAAATATAAATTCATAATTTGCATGCTTTAAATAATTCCTGCAGTGTTCTATATGAGAAGGAAAAACATGAGCGAAATAAACGTTTTAGACAAGAAGAAGGTAAATGCAGTTTACTGTTGTGTATCTGTTACATACGGCAAACAAATAATACAGTAACACAGTACTATAAAAGTAGACACAAACTATACTTTTCACTTTCAGGAAGGCAAGGACTTAGCTTGGCAAATGGTGAGTAACCACTGACACCTAGGCTGTAGGATTGTTTGGTTAAAATAATATATTTTAGATATATAGTACTACCCATCCCTTTTATTTAAAACTAAATCAAAATTTATGAAAATAAAACAGCAACTTTGGACAACGGTAAAAAATACATACAAAACGTTAATGGGTGTCCTGCCGGGAAACATACTTTATAAAGTGCAGATCTTAAATTCATTGTCACATCAGTCATGGTTGAAATATTCCTTTCATAAAATGCAAAATTGTAGTTGGAAGATACTATTTGAGGCAGGCTTTTATGATGAACAACTCGCAATGTAAAATGGAGAACATTTCCCGACAAACACACATTTCATCCAATGTGACACACTCAACATATCAGGGATGAAAAATACCAAGATCCTATTACCTTTTACATAGTCAATATTGCCCAAGTACATTTCCCTAATTTATTCCAAATGTGGTTTTCTGTATGAAAATAAAACAAGGCAAACATATTGTTGATCTCTATAAATCTTAACACACCCAAAGCACTGAATACCAACAAGAGGCAAACACAGGACTCAGAATAAAAATACAACTACGGTATAAAGATAAATTTCTATTACTGAAACTTCAAGGCACAAGACTATGTTAAATAGACCATGAACTTTCTACCAATGAAGATTGGAACCTATTTTTTGAACTTGTGTTTTTATTTGACCTTCATTTGTCTTTCTTGTATTATCTGAAGTGCTGTAATTTAATGCATGTAATTACTGGTAAATTTGTATTTCAGGCATTCCTTATAATTCAGTTTTACATTTTTTTTTTCTTTAATACATAACATTGTACACAATCTAAAGACACAAGAAATGAAAGAATGCAAATCAGGTCTACTAAATATACTATTGCTTTTAAGGTAAAATAGTCTAACATCCAAAATTGGTTTTAAAAAAAAGAAAAAGGAAAAACCCAACACTAAAATCCACAAATATAATTTGCTTGGAATATGTTTGCCACTGCATTGGGGGTAACAACAGGAGTCCGTCCATAACCATCTTTGATCGGCGAAATCAGTAAAAGAAAACTTCTATAAAGAATCTATTCCTGACCAGTACAACTAAAGTGTGGTTTCTGGGTTTTTATGGGTCTGGGGTTTTTTTTTTTTGTTTGTTTGTTTGTTTGTGTGTTTTTTTTAAACTTATTTTTTATTTTATTTTATTTTTTGGATCATGTACAGCATTCACCCCTTGTGAATCTACCCTCAGATTTTTAGCCAGGTGGTTAGGCTCAGCTCTTGGAGAGGAGTGTTCCAAAAACATCAGTACAAAGAATAAGAAAGGGCAAGCTACCTTCTAATGGCAATCATGCATACTGACACATGTTCACGTACATAGCATGTATTTTGACTACAGGGACACAAGGACATTCCATAGCATATTTGTCTGCCAGAGGCACAAAAACAGATAAATAAATGTAATTTTCATCTTTTCTTGTAGGACCCCATTTTTGACAGTGGGCATTGAATGCTACAAAAAGCATAAATGACTGTTCAATAAGTAGAAGGTTACATGAATGCATCATTTCTATGACGGAGACAAAAGCAGCAGCTGATGAAAAATAACATATAAAACAATATTTCATCGTTTTAGAGCACATCCTGCTTGTGAAAATAACCAATCAGCCCCTCTTTATTTAACTTCTGTTTTGCTCAGTTGGGATAAAGGTGTTTCTCTGTAATCAAAGGCCACCTTAGTCAGTTTCCCAAAATAAAGGCACTACCCTTTCTGTGGCAGACGGGTCACTGCCCATTTTTCATACAGATGCAGCATTGTTGGTTGCCTTTTGCTTGTCCACATTTACACACAATGTTAATGTAGAACCATAACGACTGCAATTCATGTTGGGAGGTTTTTCTTTTTCTTTTAATCTTAGTCTGATTTCCCCCTCGTTGAACGTCACGGTGCTTTACATGTGTATCTCTGTATCGGCAGCCTTCATCTCGTGCTGTGCTTGCTTACTGTAGTCCTCCACCCTCCTGCTACAGCCTCCCCTCCCGTCAGTCAGACCAGGGAGACGACATTTACCATGTGTAGGTCAGCTATGTCGTCAGCCATTGGTTCAGAACTCCAAGTGGGCCACGTGCATAGAACCTGTCCAAGTACTGATTCAGGGTCAGATTTTTCTGCCTTCCACTGCCCAGTGAATCCAGTTAGAATGGAAAGAGAGGAGATGGTCTAGGATCAGCCCTCTCCTGGGGTTCGATACATGTGAGCCCCTGGACAAAGGAAGCTAGTGGTATCTGGAATTGCTTGAAGCTTCAGTGATCAGGTCTCAAGCAGTTAACCTAGTGCGAACAGAACAAAGTCCATCTTTATTCTAGCAAGGCATATGCCTCCGTGGATAAATTTTCTTGAATAAATCATCATTCATATTTTGACTGTTTGAAAATGTTGAATAGCCCTTTTCCCCAGAGCGCAAGTGCTCTAGTTACTCTGTGCCCCTTCCCCACTGACTAGGGTCGAGGTGGTGGGGAGGCTGATGGGCAAGAGGATAGCAACAGACCACATACCCACTAACCCTTTCATGATATGGAAAAAAAGAAAAAAAAATCTAGGAAAAGCCTCATTTAAATAAAAAAAAAATAAAATAATAATAAATAAGATTGTTTCCCTGATGACTGACAAATCTAAATCAACCTCGAACAAGCTACAGAAAATAAGGAGAGAAAAAAAAACATTTTCTCATTCCATTTTTAAGATACAGGATAATGAAGCACTCCTAAATCCTAAAGCACATAAAAAAACAACAATGAATAGTTCTGTTGCATGCACTTTGAAACCCTAATCCCAGTCAACACTAAAACAACATCCTAGGCCTAGTCCTCTAAATCCAGTGGATTCATACTGGAACAAGTGCTCAAGAGCAAGTTAAATTTTCTTATATTTATCATTTACCAGGGTTTAAACATATAAACAATTCCCCATGTTAATCAGTGCAATGCACAAACATTACCCAAACCTCAAATGTGAGTGTGCATAGGCTTTTGTACACAGTCAAAAGTAAATTAATAGCATGCTTCTCTGAAATGACAAATACTTCTATGACTACCACACACTTTTAGACAGTAATCCTTTTGCAGAAGTTCACTTGGTGAACCTATTCAAAAGACAGAACTGCAACATTCTGATGACCATTTCCATCACATTATGAAATAAGAATATACATATACAGTGGGCAAAAAAAAAAATCACAGAGGAGAAAAAAGGGGAAAGGACAGCACATTAGGATTTGAGTGTTTACATGACCATAAAGGAATTGTTTACAACCAGTCTGCTTCCACTGTATGACTACTGGCCATTACTATTTGGAATCAAAATATCACTGTAGAAGCCACCTGACCAAAAATTCAAAACTCCTCAATCGCAAATCATTCATCTTTCAATGTTATGCATATTGTCTTCAGTGCAGTACACTTTAACTGGTTGTCTGCAGGTCTTCGGGGTGGAGGTGTAATCCCCGTGAATTAAGAGATACCCTGCATTTGTGTGAGTATTCAAAATCTATTATTGTGTAAATAAGCTACAACCTCCTGACATGAAATAGAGAGTGTGATTTCATGTAAGGCTAACCAACATGACTGCAAAATGAGAGAGGGTCTCTTATTTCAATAGTCATGTTATGACTTCATTTTACATTGTAAAGTGCCATTTATCTATTACATAAAAAACCACACATTTGTTAATGTTTCAGCATAAGTACAGCTCTACTTTGTTGACAAAGAAGCACTTCTGCAGTTTACGTACTCTGGGATCTACTTCCATCCCAAATGCACAATATAATATCAAAATTTGTACATTTTTATAACACTGCAATTACTTTATTTCATTGACTGCACAAAAATTTAAGGCATGTAGAATTCCCATGCTTTATCCAATTTTTTTTTGTCATTTTGGTTTAGGGTTGCCAGAGGATATTTGTGTGGCTCTGTACCAAAAAGGGGCACCTGTATAAGGTGTTGGATTTGGTTTTGTTTGATTTTAATAAATAAAAGAGGAAATGGTATTGGGTCAATGTAACACCATAATCTACTTTACAAAAGCAATACTATGTTAAATGTAAACAAAAAAAATGGATACAAAAAGGGATTATGAACAATTAAAGTGTCTTTTTTTTAATCCCCGAACTAAGTTCACCATATCTGGGAAACTGTCTCACAACTGTTAGGCAGTAGCACTGTGCATCACTTAATAACCTCTTGTAAGTAGGTGAGGGAAAAGGTAAATGTCTAAGTGCTGTGGCTAACAGCCATGCCTCTTAACATTAAGACCTGGAGCACACCAAGATAAGCACACCCCATGCACTATCGCAGCTGTTGTCTTAGAAGAAGTTGAGTAAATATAGCAGGTCTATTGTGTCTTCTGTTCATAGCAACGTCTTTGTTTGACTACTATCACCATGACTAAGGAGGAAAAAGAAAAGGCTACATTTTCAAACGTTATGCTCTGTTGGCTGTAATGTGTTTAGAAAAACACAAGGCCCCCCATTTTAATTTCACTTTATATATACACAGAAAACAAGGAAGAAAAGCTGTATGTTAGAATACACTGCTTCAGAATTTCATTTCAGCGATTCTTTTATGTGAACTGCTCATTTCATGCACTAGTTTGGACTGTGCTTTCAACGTTCCCTCACAAACACATTTGTGCTTTATCCTTCCCATAACAAATTACAATAGAGAGAACCCTTCCAAATATAGTAGCCTTCAATCTGGGTGACGAGGTCAATCACATTACTCATCATTCAAGAACTTCTCTCCACATCTCTGCACTTAGAACACCAGCAGGACAGAGAAAAAGACATTTAGGCTCAGAACCCAGCCAGGCATCATAAAAAGCATGATTGATGTCTCAAAGATCTTCATACCCCAAAATACATTCATCTTCCCATCATGCAAACCCCACCGACAGGAGGTTCTTGTCTGTCACTGTTGGACTAGCCTCTCTGGTTTAAAACACTGGTCACAGGGTGACAGCGCCGTGACGTCTGTGTCCATGTTTGCGTAAACAGATAATGGAGTTTCATTGTGGCCCTTTGCTACCCTCTCCAACCTGGTTCCACCATGCACTCTTCATGAAATCAACCAGCCTGCCTTCATTTACTAGACAACACTATAAAAATCAAGAAAAAGAAGAACTGTGATGACATTAGAAAACAAGGGGATTTTTTTTCTTTATAGTGCTGGGTAATACGATTGTGAAGCATTTGATCATTTCATAAGCATTTTTGGCAGGGAAAAATTAGTTTAAAAATAGCTTCTCCGTGAAGTATGACTTGTGCATCCATGACTATTTCAGTGTCTCTCCATTACCTAGAAGCTTTGACAAAGGTATAACACATGGTTCTCAAAATGTTTATATTAATTTAAAAATTAACTCAAAATGGGCAAATTAAAGAAATCGTCTGAGAATTCATCCGGAAGCAGTACGTCAGTTATCGCCCTGCATCCAACTCACAAAGAGAACTAGACACAACAGCTGCCTTTTGTATAAGTATTTTTACTTTTTTTGTATTTTTGTTGTTGGTTTTTTCCTTGTTTAAAAAAAACAAAAAGGAAGGGAAAAAAACCAAAAAAAACAAACAAAAACAAACAATGACTCCTCCCCCTGTGAGTGCCTCTATTCCTGCACACAAACATAGCCGCCGCAGCTGATTGGTCAGTTTGTCCATTTGTCAGCCAGCCAGTCAGCTCACGCGTTCACTCACAGGTGTCCTGGACTCGACCGTTTCTTCCCGGCTCGGCCTCGGAACTGCAGAGGGAGGAACAATGTCTCTAAGCTCCTTCCCCTCCCCCATCACAGTGCCATGCTGCTGCTGCTGCTGCTGGGCTCGTAACTCCGTGGCCACCATCTTGCCAGCCGCTGGAGTGTCTCTGGCCACGCAGCTGTCAGCTCTGGCCTCATCCCTGCAGGCTACCGGCTCTTGTCTGGGCCTGCAGGTGCTCAAGTCCTGAGGCTCGTTCTCCACTGGGGCAGGTGGAGGAGCCGGCGGTCCCCCTTGCGTGGAATGCCCCAGGGAAAGCTGGTGAGCCTGCGGAGTGAATATGGAAGGCTCCATCACCGGCAGGTGGTGTTGGTGATGGTGGTGATGATGATGGAGGTGTTTGAGGTGTTGCCCTCTCTGATCTCTCTTCTTGTGGCTCTTTGGTCCACTGCTGCCAGCACCGCCGTTTCCTGGTTCTGCTGCCGAGGCCTCCTTGTGCTTCCGGCCCGAGTGCTTGTGAAGCTTTTGTTCCGATTCCGACTCTGCTCCAGCAGGGGGCGCCGTTTGCGCTGTTTGCGGGGTGGGACGCTTCGCCACGCCAGTCCCCGTGCTCGGCGGCGTCGCCTCGGCCGCAGCGCTGACGGAACCCTCCGCCTCCTCCATGGTCTCCCGCGTCTTGCGCTTCTTGATAGGAAGCGCCTTCTCCTGGACGGGCTTGGTAGCGCTCTCCTTCTGCGCCTTCTTTTTGGCCTCTGCTGTGACGATGGCCGCGGCCGCGTACGCCGCGCTCGACCCCGCACCCGTGGCAGACTGGGACGCGGCGGCGGGTTTGCGTCCGCGCTTCTTCGGGGCGCTCGGCGCTTCCTTCTCCGCTTTCCTCTTGCGTCCCGGACGCAGTTTGGGGACAGGAGCTTGTCCCGAAGGCGACCCCGCCTCAGTTTTCGGAGCCACAAAGGGCATCTTGACGAGGAGCTTCCCCGGACTCTTTTCTACCACGCGTTTTACGGCCACGCCCTCAGTGACCTGCCGTACCTTGCCGCTGCCCTTCGGCCGACCCCGCCCTCGGCCAGACGGCTTGACCGCTTTGGGCTTCTTCGGCGGTCTCTTCTCCCTGCGAGAGGGACTGCCTCGCCCCGTTACCGTAAAGTCAAAGTCATTTGGGTCTGTGGTGGTGTCACCCACCTTTTGGAAGTACGCCATAAGTTCCACTTTGGAACGGAAGGCTTTCCCTTCTGGGCTGGAAAAATTATTAATGGAGAAAAAAAAAACATTTTTTTAATTTATATTCAAGGCTTTATATTCAACAATATTCACACATGGAAGAAAACACCGGAATATTCTAAAGATGGGACACAAAATGTGTGCTATTTAGCATAAGTTGAAATACACCTCAATGTCTGTGCATCATTCCAACTGCCTTCTTCAAATGCTGCCGACATTAAAAACAGGCACAAAAAAAATTTGTGGGAACTGGGACGTAACAGTCCACACTGACCTAAAAACACCCTATCCATCAAGTCAAAGTGGGCAGTAGAACACACTTCACATCACTGAATTATCTTCACAGAGCCTTCTGACAGCGAGTCCACATACATGTCTAAACTAAATGACTGACTTCCCAGGTATGAACCAGCAAAAAACACATCTTGTTTTTTAAAAAATGAATGAATAAACCCTCATATGATAATAATTCCTTCCTTTTAGGGTTTATGAATTTGCTGCTGTGATGTTGCACTAGCAGAACTAGTCACCCAGGTTGTTTTGAATGTTTCTCCAGGGTCCAAAGCACAGTCTGGGCCACGCAACCATGTAACACTTTGTGGATGACTGAACCAATTTCACTTCTTCAGCCACGGCAGTATATATTTGGTCTATTTTGTGTGTGTGTGTGTGTGTGCGCGTGGATGGGAATTCAACAGACGTTTGAAATATTGACCAATGACTGTAGCATAAAATTACAACAAAATTAAAACAAAGCCTCTGCATTCTTAAAAACATATTTTGCCCCAAACTGCTAACATAACTAACAATGACACAGAAATGGAGGGAATCACATTGCATGATTAATCTGTAAATGACTGCTGCTGGCCACTACTGGCTTGAACTCATTAGGAAAAAAAAGTTGCTGTTAATTAGTGAAATATCCCTTTAGTGAATGTTCCACTGCAGTCCTTACCACTCCACTGCCACCACCATCCACTCACTTGATAAGGTAGACGTCGAACTTGCCAGCGGATCGGCCCGATTTCCGCTGCTTCAGCTTCCGCGTCCAGCCCTGGGGCAGAGACGGGTCGTCGTACAGTGGTCCTCGGTCCCGGATGATGGACCGCCGCTGCTTGGCCGAGGAGGCGGCTTCCTGAGCGCCGGCGGCCCCCGTGTCGGGGGCGGAGGGCTCGGACACCCCCGGCTCGGCTCGCTGGCTGTCGTCGGGCCGAGCCGGGGCCGTGACGGCTGGGGGCGCGGACACGGTGGCCTCGACGCCCTCCACATCCTGCCGCCCCCTCTTGCTCTTAGTCTGTTTCTGCGCCTTCTCTTTAGAGCCCTCCTGATCCTCCCCCTTCCCCTCACCTCTGCAGGTAGCAGAACAGGAAAGAAGCACTCAGAGTTATGCAGTAAACATGACGCGCAGCCCTACTCATCGAGACAGCTCATCTAAGATAGGTCACAACGGGTTTCATTTCCCTCAGTGCATAGTACCCTTTTTTCTTTTTGTTTTTTTTTACCGTGGGTGTGTGGCTGAGTTGCACAGCTGATGAAGGACCTCTGTCTGAAATGTCCTGTTTTTCTGGAAACTTTGTGTACTTCACTGTAATTTTAACACCCTCTCGCTTTTTATATATATACACACACACATGCACACGCGCGCGCACACACACACACACACACACACACACACACACACACACACACTCACACTCACACTTAGCATATATAAGTTTCAAGTTTTTTTTTTTTAAAAGGATCAAATGTGTGTGATTGATTTCACTTCAGACTAGGTCACACTTGACACTGCCTGTCTAGACCAGGAAGTCAGATGGGGCACCACTAGGCTAAAAAGGAAAAAGCTACAAATCCCTTTGACAGCAGAAACCTGTTGACGGTGAAATGGGTGTAAAAGTCCCAAGTCTCTAATAAGACTCCCGTGTTTGAAAGAATGAATTATAGTGCAACAGGGAACAATAAAGTGTGGGGAAATCACCAGTCGTATTCTCCCACTGCGCCCTTGAGTGTGAAGCTTCCCCAGTCGATCAGAAGAACACTGCACCATCTGAAGGCCCTTCTATGGGCCTCCACCACTCATGTTTTAGATGGTTTTGCTAAGGGGGGGGGGGACTGAGTAGTTACAAAGCTGCCTATGTGGCTATATTTGGCCTCAAGTACACCCACTGGTCTGAAAATGCTAAAGAGTGTCAGAATCTCGTCTTCTATCCAGCCTGTTGATATGGCCGCTCTTTCTGCTCACTGTAGTATGTCTAATGCCTCACACGGCACTACCTCTAATTGAGCTCCCCTGTACTAACCTAAAACCGCATGGCACCTCAGACTAGCAATCCAAAAACTCTCATACTTCTGAGACACCACAGTGACATACCTTACCATGTCTACAACAACACAGAAATATGAAAAAATACCAAAATATCCAAAAGGTACAATGTCTGAGAAATTTATATAAAAATAGAAAGAAAGAAAGAGGGAGTGAGTGAATGAGTTGTGGTACATACTGTCCTACCAATTTTTTAAAAAGTAACCACAACAGACATACTTTAAAACTTTAACAACTAAACACTGGATTTGGTCCCTGCATTACCAGTACTTTGAAACGGTGAGCTACTTATCAAATGTATTTATATTCGAGAGTAAGTATCCAGGTGCACAATGTCTTTGGTAAAGTCAGTCACTGTACAATATGACTTGGTAAGAAAAACAGGCTTGCGTATGGAAAATAACTTAAATCCCAATACAAGCTGGTTATAAAATACTATAGTTAAAACTACGATAAGTAAAAGGCAAATTACATATATGCTTTATTACAGATAAAAGAGCATAACTAAATTTTTACAACGTGTCCTGATATTATGCCAAGAATAAAAGCACCATCTGTGTCCAAGATCTCTCCAAAAAATGTGCTCCTTTAAAAATTTTAAATGTGGCAAAATGCTCTGAGAATAAGCCTATTACAACCAAGTCCTAAATGGCTGAACGAAGTTCGCAGACAGACAGTGGCAGTTCAAACTGGATATTAATGATTTAATGCAATGAAATGTTTTTTGAATATAATAATTTAATGCAATGAAATGGTTTTTGAATATAATAATTATAGTTACAGAAATCTTTTGACAGTTTCTCATATAAAAGTCACTCTTGCAGAATGGAATTTGATGTAAGGACAGTAACATGGAAAACATCTTGATGTTTAAAATCCGAAATCTCTCAGTCTAGCATTTGACCGAGTCTCTTACGAGGAACAGAAATTCTCTGTTGGGAAAATGCAAAGTATTGAAATGAAGAAAGATGTTACATTGTACCATCTTTGGCAAAAATATTTGCACAGAAATTGTCATGCATTCATAGACACCCACAGATTTAATTAAATAAATAAAGTTGAGAAGGCGTCTTTGATTTTTTTTTATTTTTTTTTTACAATGAGCAGTAAACTATAATGAAGCTTACCACCCATTATAGTTCATTAAAAACTTTTAAAATGTAAAAATGTGCTGCATTAAACTACATTACAAATACGATTAAAGTAGATACTGATAACAAGGTGATTTAATTGTGCCTTGAGTGGCACATAATCAAGCTGCTTTCTTGTTTATGTCATTAGTAAGCTACAGAAAGGCCGTGGTTCACTTCACAGAGTGATCCATTTCATGTAGCAAGTTATCACTGTCTGCCTTGCTACGAGCGTATTCAAAGACAACCCACAACAGAAAATTTTATTTGTGGTCAGGCTGCACTGTGAAGGATGTGCGTCAAGTAGCAAAACGGATGTATAAAAGTGTTAGAGAAAACCGCCTAAACTTGCACACTGACAACCTGAAAAGCACTGTGGTATCCATCTTGTTCATGTGGAGTTTTAATAAATCATCTCATGATTTGTGGTGAAAAACCACATCCATAGTGTCCATGGCTGTTATCACAAGTAATGTGGCCAGCCACGTAAAGGTGATGTATAGTGCAGCATTACAACCATTAATATACCTTTTAAAAGAGTGCTCTGCTTGGGGATGGAAGGGGGGAAAAAACGTCAATTTTCACAAACAGCTATGAAAATCAGTGGTGCAACAACTGCTATGCAGTCGTCAACAGTAAAAATAAAATAAACATTTTATTTTTACTGTAATTAATTATTTAAATTATATTAGTTACACCATACATCACTTTATTTTAAAATAATACCCAAGTGAAGATTGTCTTAAAGAAAATGTAAAACCAAGGGGCATACAACAGTTTAGAACTGTAGTGAAACTGAGCACATCTCAATACCTTTTAATAGCTTGCCATGTTTGTGATGTATGACAATTTCCACCTGAGAAATTTCCTAATATCACTCATTTTAGAGCCTTGCTGTCTACAAAGCAAATGCATGTGGCTATTAAACACAGTTAAGGGCTGTAACAATTAATGTTGTATTATACAGGTCATGTTAGGCTGAGTTTATTCATACAAAATGTCCATATGGCAGTGCCCCCTTTGCCACTTTGGCGCCCTTAGGAAAAGAATCTTCATATTAATAAGGCAAGAAAATGCGCTGAAAGGTTTTGGGGCAGAGAAAATGTTTAAATGTTATGTCGCTGACTCCGTTAGCTAGTAACCGGAAGCTAGCTCAACCATATTACTCAGAAATCACAAGCCTGTTCACATGGGAGTGCCTTGTGCAGTTACACGCAAGCTCATCCTCCCCAAAACAGTAGCTAATGTGAGTTGCATCCGTAACAGCAAGAGTGAGATAAAATGCAATTCTGCATGTACACATTCTATACATGTAGTTAGGTAGCTAGCCAGCTAGCTGTATGTCAAATGAAAAGCAATTCAAGCTGGGTGACAACAAACAACAATATAAGACAAGCTAGCTACCTAACTAACTTGCATCCATGTGCAAACTTGGATGTTTGGCTACATAAACAGAAAATAGAACAAGGCCATAACTGTGTACTTATACATCCCATGATGAAGCTCTGAGTTTACGTAATTTTGATTGCTAGCTAATATGGCTATGTTAACACAATTCCACTAGATAGCAAGCTAAACAGCTTTCTGGAATAAATCTAATTTCAACCTGCCGCTGTATAGCGTCAAAACTAGCTGGCTAGCTAGCTAGATATGCTAGCTAGCTAACTTACTTCTAACTGGCTGGTGTTTTGACAGCCAGTAAAAGCAATAACGTAACTTAGAAAGATCTGTAGTTTATATTCTTGAGAGGGCATCGAATAACAGATAACGAACAGGAAGCCACTACAGTGTTCCACAAAAAGACTCGATGATATTAGCTAGCTACACATCTTACAAGAGTTCTGAGTAACGTCAGAAAATGACACAAACACACCTCCTCCTACTACTAGCGGACTAGCAAGTAGCTAACTGCCGCACAAAGTATTGCCATGATCATCCATGATCTGGGAAAGCGGGGGAAATACAAGTGACGTATTCTCAACGCCTTCGCTAGCTAGCTAACGGGCTAGCAAGCTAACATTTTAGAACACTCAATAATGGTACAATGAATACGCAATAGCAATTTGCAATTCCCAACATTTGAATCTGCCTCAGCATTACAATGTGAATATAGCAATTCACACTTACAGTCTCTCCTCTCCGCTCTCTGCGGCGGCCATTTTTATTTAAATAAATAAATTTCCAAAAAATCACGCAACATCTTTGTGGTTACCCCTCACCCTCTCCCACTCCCTCTACACCATCGCTTCTGCTTGACATCTCGCGAGACATGAGGTATAACTAAACCGTTATTAGTAGAACTCCTCGCGAGAACTAGTGAAAGGTAATCATCAGAGAAGAATGTCTAGGCCGTGTAAGGGACACTGCAATGCACATTAGAATAACAGACCAGTTTTAGAGGCTCTTTATTTAAGTTTTTTTTTTAAATCTCAAAATATACTCAAAAAGTTGCACCTAGAATTGATAGTCATCATCAGGCTAAAGTATAGGTCACCTGTTTTCCCTTGTAGGCCCGTTATATACCTGAACATTAGAACATATTTATCCAAATAGCCTGGAGCAACCGTGGCATAGTTCACTTTAACTATTAACAATTACACAGTTCTGTCAGTTATGTATAGGCTCTGACTCTGGGTAGTCTGAGAGCGGTAGCCTAACATCTCCCAATTTTGTAAAAGAGGACACAAACATTAATTTCTGCTTGACTTTTGTGGTCATCATCTACAATTATCCAACAAAATTATCACTAAATACTCAGTGTAACCATTTGTCCGTAACCTGCAAAGGAATTGCCTACTGTGTTCTGTTCCCATCATTTTTCCTATTTCTTAAGAAACTGATAGAGCTTAATATCTGTCGCATCATGCTACGTTACACTTACTTTCACAGTTTAGCATCCATCTGGTATGCTTGATCCCGAATACCTGACTCAAATGGTTCGTGCGCAAAGCATACTTCATGGTATTCCGAATTTTAACTAAAGCTTTTGAAAAATACTTTAGTAATTTCAGTGACAATTACGTGGAACATAATTGGTCATTTTAATATATAATTCACGGCCATTTTTGTCTGAGATAACCCTTCATCTGGTATGAGTGACTCCCAGAAGCACATCGATCAGGGTAGAGTGGATTATCATCTAAACACTGCAATGGTTATGGGGAATCTTAATCAGTCATGCAGCATTTAGACTCGCTTTTCAGTTGTATGTCAATTACAATTACGCCTACAGCAATATCCCCACGTGGAATGTGGAAGCGGTTAACTTGTCAAATTAATTTAAAAAGGGCGTGGTAAAGCACGCGGCTTTATCTTTGAGCTGAGCTCAGTTCAGTTTTATTTGACTACCTTATTTTTATTTATTTACTTATTTAATAACGGAGTACCTACTTTGCAATCATTCTATTTTATTAATCGTGTGACTGACTAACGATGTGTGCCGTTGCAGTAATTTACTTTGTTAGCTGCAGCTTTCTTTGTATCGTGGCTACCGATAAAAGTTTAGAAAGTAAAGGCCGAGAAGAATTTCAGAAGGTACGCGAATTCGCAGCCTTGCCACGCTATGGCGAGTGTTGGTCTCGAGCACTGGAGAAAATCCACGCGAGGTGCCGAGAGTTTTCCGACGATATGCAAAGCATGATAGCGTTGGCCTTCACTCACTGTCACCTGAGAAGGTCAGAATTTTTCACTACCCACCCATGCACGCATCATTATTTTTCAGTGTATTTTGTATCTGGTAAGCAATTACCATACAGCAGCGTTCTAAGTTCCTGTGTTTTCTCCCAGATAAATGTTTCATATTTGTAATTTCTCAGGTCTGGTCGTAGTTTTCCAGAGTGCCCCGAGGGCAGCGATGTTAAAACCTGTACCCGCAACATGGATCCTGTTGCGTTTAACACCTACACGGAGTTCTTCACCCACGCCCATAGCATCTGCCATTATCTGCAGGGCGAGCGATGGCAGCATCAGGCAGAAAACACTATCAACAGGTGCCTCCAAGAAACAACGCGATTTTTAGGTGCAGCGCTTAAGTGACATCCAGCTAACTTAATTGATCAGGCGTTATTGAAGAGACAACAGGATTATGTGGTGCATGATTGACAAAAGCTTATTAAATTTGAATACAGAATGTCTGCTATGTTGATTTGACAGTTCTGAATTCAGTGTCACACCAAGTAGATAACGGAATATAGTGTGTGTGTGTGTGTGTGTGAGGTGAGCATCCTGATGTTCACTTTTTCTTTAGACCTCTGTTTGCCTTATGAGTAGTTTTCTGAACATTTGGAAGCATCTGTGTTCTGACCTTAAGTGTTTCTGTGTCTCAGGCTGAGGGAGAGTTCAGCTGGTGTGGCTGAACAGCTGGCGTCCACCCAGCGAATGGCGGAGGATCTTGTAGAGACCCAGAGCATGACCCTCAAATCACAGGAAGCTATCTTGCGCAACGGAGAGGAACTCAAACATACACTGCAGGACTCCACTACAGGTCACAAAACAAAGTGGCTTAAAAATCAGCCATATTCATATTGAAAAATGAATCTGTGCTCTTCACTGACTTGCACGAACTTGGCGCTAACCTGTGGTTAAAATGCATTTGTGATGCATCATCTTTAGTTTCTTGGAAAGCAGAGCCTCTGTGAGTGGATGGCTATTAATGGATTAACCTGCATTCATCCCTTCTCTCTCTGTGTGAATTGATCCGTCCCTGCTTCCACAGCCAGCATTGCCTTTCTTCTGGTTGTCAGGAAATGTTCAGGGATTAATACCTGTTGTACTCTGTTTATATTCTCTCTTGACCATATCACCTAAATGTGTGTTGGTCTGTTTAAAAAAAATATATAAAAATATGTATATGTATGTGTTTCATTGTGCACTGAACTGAAGGTATTTTCTTGCAGGTTTGAGGAACGTGTTTGCTGAGATGAAGCATTCCGTGCAGGAGCAGCAGGTGGCGTTTGTAGAAATCTTCAACCGTGTGGCATTCCTCCAGAGCTTCATTATGTCTGAGTCTCACACCCTAAGCTCCCTGTTCTACAACACGCTGGGTTTCTGCACCTCCTTCCTGCTCACCTCCTCACAGCGCACCTGTGGGGCCAGGTGAAAAGCTGACTAGACATCAAGCTAGAAGTGGCGTGTACTCATGCTGCCTTCAGTGGCATCAGGTTTCACATCAAAGGTCATGATTGGTCTGGAGACTGATGACGATATGTTGTATTTAAACAACCGAATATTCAGATACTGTAGGGTGCATGAAAGCTTCTCTTACTGACATTAGCAAAAGCTCTGAAATGAGAGCTGGACTGTTTCGTTTTTTCTAGCACTTCATGAAGGGGTATAACCCTAAAGCGTTATTGTATTCAACGGTTAGCCAGTGGAAGGCCACCAGTCACGGCATGATTCAATGTTATTGTATGAAGCATGTTTTTCTAAAGTTTAATAATTTGCTGATGAGCCAGGAGAAATTGTGCAGATTTAGAACTGCCCATCCCTGCTGTATGAATTTGTTCCTTAACTGTGATTCTGGGGTGGGGAAGGTAAATAATTTTTTTGTTATTGTGCGGGTTTAGCACCACCCATCCCTGCTGTGTAAAATGTAGTTAGTTGATGCAGATTTGCAGATTATGAATGCAGATATTATACAGTAATGCATAATTTGATAGTTTGAATATTTCTTCTTAGGTTTTTTCTGTTCGGTTTGGTGGCCCTGAATGTGTATCTGGAGAGGTTGATCTGTCAAATGGTGATGGAAAATGATAACCCAGGATATCAGCAAATGGTGGGTTATTGGAAGCAACATAAATGGACTCATGAGTCCTGAATTAATGTTTCTTGGAGTGAATATCGACTTGTGTGAAACATTTGCTATGCTAGGTCTAAGGTGTTTACCTAACTCTTTGCCACTGTTGTATAGGAGCGGATTTCCTTATTGGTCGGACTTCTCAGAAAAGTCATGGTTCTGATTGGCTGCTTTGTTCTGTTGTACTTTGCTGTGCGATTCCGGAACATTAACAGAGAAAGTCTGGAGATTCTGAGAGAGCTGAAAGTGACTCACTCTAATCTCCAGCAAGCCTTGCAGAGAGCAGGTAAGAGAAATCTCCAGTGAGTGCACACACACCATTCCACACATTTTGTTGGAATACATCCTCGTTTTATAAATGTATCCAAGACATTTTTTGACTGTATTCGCATTCTAAGAAGTACCAGTCCCTTCCAGAACGTCTCTCGGGTTCCATGAATGACTGGAAAAAGCCCAAGCAAAAGCTATCAGATGGGAAGTGGAATCGGGTAGAGGAGAGCAGCTTGGTTATTCTGCATCCCTCCAGTGCCGTAGAAGCAACCTTGTCATCATTTTCGTCCCTTCACAGCAGTAAGTGAATAAATTTCTGTGTGTGATGTATAATAATGTCTGGGTATGAGTAAGTGTAGACTGTTTTGTGTTTGTGATTGCTCGTCAGGTAGACAAACTGATGGCTTTGTCCCACCACTGGAGGATCCAAGCTCCCCAGAGATCCTGGAAAGACGACAGCAGCGTTCCTCTGGTTCTCGTAGGCGTCCCTCCTCCACGCTGGTCTACAGCGTGCTTGTGGAGAATAACCGGGTATGAACGTCACTCGTGTAAAGTTGGAGGTCAGAGAACCCAGCTCCACAGATGACACGCACAGATTATGGTATTCCCAAGTTAGCACTTCACTCATAACGTTCCCTTAAGTCATATTACAATGACTCCATTGTAGTTTAGGACTCCTTCACACTATTTTCAACATAATGTGGCTACATTTCCAAATTCCCTGTCCAATTTCTAGTCATTTGAAGAATTCGGATACTTTTTTTGCTGCTGGTTTTATAGTGCATTTAATTTAGAATGTATTCATTTGCTGATGTGGTTTAATTGCTCCTGCAGCCAAGGTACAGTCTGAGGAGCAGGAAATCGCTCTGTGGTCCGGAGCCAAAATGACAGAGACTGATACAGATTACACCATTCATGTCGGAGGATGCTGGCTTATCCTTTCGATGTCTGAAACCATCTGTGGAGTCATAAATGAGTATCGTTATAATTGGGGGATTTCCTTTTTTAATGAATTGGTTATTTTCTTACTGTAATAAATGTAATTTTAACAAGTTGGACCATTATAAACCCACTTGAAATAAGTTGGTGCTTCAACGTGCGAACTTGCTGTTTTTGGGGTATTGCATAGATACCAGAGGAGCTGATTGGGCTGTCTGACTCACTCAGCAAGACCACCACCTTCTGGTCAAATACAGTCACTGCTTTTCCTACTTTTGCCAAACCTTCCAAGACAACCACCAAGGGGCCCATATGGATAATACTTTTAGGATGAACAGCACTTGTGATATAGTAAAAATGCATATATGATGTAGTCAAGGCTAGGTACATTTAAACTGGGGATATGAAACATGATTATGGAAGGAGGTTTTTTGTTTTTTTTTATCTTATGTTCATCATGAACTAATCTTCAAGGTCTAGTTTAAGGGGACACATTCTTATTAGAATTCTCAGTGGGGACCCTCAGTTTTGAGTCAATTTTAGTCTGAGACTTCCACAACCACAGACGTAGTCACATCAAAGCCATGGCAACAGAAGTGAATCCTTTATAGTTCTGTGGTGTGATGGACTTACATGCTGTTAATAGGCGCTACTTACTCAACTTTTATGAATTTAGCTCAACATAAACATTTACAGGAAATACCAACCAAGTTTGGTTAGTCTGTTTCCCATCATTCTTTGAGACATGGAGGAAGGATTTTTAAGTTGCTTTAGTTGTGTTGTAATACTGTGTGTTCCATTCCTGTGGGGCCGGCAGTAGACACTGAATTAGGAAGTGACCTCTATGGCCTGTGGTATTTCCACTACTACTTAGCTCCAGTCCCATCCTGGCTCCAGTTCTGTTTCAGCTGTTGACGCACCACAGCCACGTAAATGAGGGCTGATAACTACAGTGAGTGCCCTATCCAAAAAGGAATAATCCCTTCTGTGCTTTAAATCAAAGTTAATTGGCACTGACTGAATCGATCGAAAAATGTCGGGTACATCGGTTTGTCTTGTTCAGCAATGAATCTCACTTCTACCGAGTTTCATAGTTTTATACAACGGCTCATAGTTTTGTAGAGAAGTTGAGCTCCAGTGTCAAGTGTACTTTCATATGCCACATTTTAAGTATTAAAGGCGTCGTGCACTTATAAAATATAAGCATTTACTGAAAAGGAAATCCCTGAAAGTAAGCATCCCATCATCTTGATTCCAGTTATCCATATATTCATTCTCTTCTCGTAAAATATATTGTTTTTAAACCTTTATCCAGTGGGAGATATTTGAGCAATCTGGGTCAGATTGGAATGGAGTGCATGACCCCGTAACGCTCGTGTTTACAGCCTTCTCACTCTCCTCCCGGTTCACGTCTTTCTATTCAGAGTAAATGTTTAATTTGAGAAATGTAAACTACCGCTCAATTAAGATATGCAATAAAGTTAAAAAAACGTTTTCTAGTGGCGAGAAAGACATTCAAATCCGTTCAACGTTTTTCTTCGAATCAAATTTCGAGCACAAACCCCATGGACAAGGGAAAAATCCAAATGAGAAACAGACTTTGGGAAAAATGGAGATGGCGGAGGAGGGGGTTGAGACTTGGTTTCATATGTCAACGAAGTAATGCGCACAGGAGCGTTGAAAAAATGAGCCAGAAGGAGCGGAGGGGGTGTACGTTTAACGTACTTAAGAGTCGGGATTTGACGGTACCGTCGAGGTTCTTAACATACAATGGATCTGCAACCGGTGGAGACGATCCGAAAAATGTACACGGATTTAAAGAAAGAAAGGAGCTGTAAAGCCATTTAAGGAATATTTTAGTGAATCTGTTTTAGAAGTTAGTAATTCAAGGATATGAAGGGAAAAAGAATGTTTTGATTATGTGAGGCAGCTGAGTATGCATATTTTGAGGAACGTTTCGTCGGGAAACGGAGAAAGACCGACTGGACCTAAGTATACGGAGCCGATTATAGTCACATGTGCGAAAGCTTCAAACTTTTAGAATGCTTTTTGTTGGCTTATCTCCATTGTTCATGCTTTTAATCGGCGATACAATTTTTAAAAATAAAAACCTGGCCGGAAGATGGACTAAGATATGTAATCTGTACATTTTTTCTGCGATGTCAGTAGCCTGTTAGTTTGTTAATTGTTACTTTTTTTTCTTTGAAGGGCTTTGAGTTCCGTCCGACACGATGATCCCAGAAAGACTATATTCCGTTACTGTTAGCGATAAACTGACGTTATAAACTAGCTGAAACCAAACGTTGGTTCTTGAAATATGCGTTTTAGCTGTGCCGTATAATTTTCTATTTAAATGTACGGGATAAATCAAGTCATCGTTCATTTTACTGTTTGCTTTAGTCGTCGACTTGTTTTTTCTACCTGAAAGTGACTCTGCTTCCAACTAGTCTTTGATGGAGTTTTATACCGTTCAGACGGCATTGGATAGGATTTTTCCTCTACAGCTACCTAGCATGCTGGCTGATCGCTACCGTTTGACTGTGGAATCATTCAACTTTCAGTTAACAGACGGACGAACGACAACGATTCCGTGGTTACTGTTGGGACAGACAGCTTGACAGAGTGCCTGGAGGTGGAAGTGTAGCACACTGAATTCATATTAGGTTGGATTTATTGCTGAAGCTGGAATATAAAGCCATATTCCTGCCTTTCCTCCCAAAGAAAGATAACCACATCCTGCGTCCTATGCCCGCGTAACAGCGAGCAGGCATGCAGCTGAACCGACCAAGGAGCGCCCTGGTCAGCTTCACTCCACCGCTGCTGCCCTCGGAGACGCAGAATTCTTTTTCCAACCAGTTCAAAACAATGCGGTTTTCATACCACATAAGCGGTGGCTTCCCCAGTCCACAGCCTGCTTTGCGGAGAATAGGTAAGTAATGATACTGATGCAAACGCAGGGTTTGTTATATGATTAAATTTATGTTTTTTGATATTTATATTTCAACTGACATACATTAACCTAATGCTTGACATTGATCATGGAGAGCAGGACATGTTCGCCGACTCCTAAGCGCAGTAGTGCTATGTTCGAGGTAAATGACATCGTGTCTGTCCTTGCAACGTCTTTCTGCTGAATACTGTAAATAAAAATCTAGGGTACCCCTCATCATTCAGGTTGATCGTTCAGCCGGCGTCATTTCCTTTTTCAAGGACAAACGGAGTGAGGGAGACGTGTAAGTGAATGCACTTTTGACCCCAGCGGTATATCAATAATACAGGCACGAGGTCGGCGTTTAACGCAGCGCGAATATGACATCTTGTTCAACGTGACAGGCACCTCCAGCGTATAGATGTCGTACATGGAGAAAAGACATGAACGCCTTTCTCTTCTGCCTTTACTTTTATACAAATTATTTAAAATGGAAAAACACCTTGCCGAATTTAATCAATGTGTATACAGTATGGATGGAGCATTTACATGAGTTTGATAGTTGCGTTTATGGTCCAAGACAAATGAAATACCAATGATAGTAAAGACGTTATATGTAATAGTTTGAAAGCGGAGAGGAAGCAGACATCAGTTTAAAGGTTTCGTGAAAGTGCTTTGTACTGTACGCCAAATAATGAAGGTCTTCACGAAAGTCTTAAGTGACTGATGTAATATGAAAGTGAAATCACAGTGGTCTTAGCGTTTGCGTCACGCAAATGATATATTTCCTATGTCCCTTAGCTTACAAAAAAGACACCAACGAAAACGTTGTTGTGCACGCGCGCCTTTCTTTGCCCTCCGCTAGTGCAGCACCATGTTTGCACGTGTGTGTCTGTGAGTGTGTGTTTTTTCAGCGTCTGTCAGTTTGGGCTATTTGTTCAAGCACTGCGCTGTGAAATCCAATTAAGCTCTGGAGAATTGAGCATGCGTCTGAGGTGCAACTGTTCTGACCAGCGGACACGCTGTTGCCAGTTACAGTATGAGCAGATGCTCTCTTACATTGGACTGCGAACTGGAGAGACAGCAGGAGCCATTTCCTGCATGCAGGGCTTTTCGTTAAATTACCTGTATAAATTATAGCCTATTGATTGGGCTGTGTATGTGGATAAGATGCAACATAAAGCATTATCTTTACAGACTAAGGCTACAGAGTTAATTATATATGAACCAGCCTTGTGGTATTAGCCGCTTTATCTAGTCAATCACAACAGGCTGAAATGAATCCGTTTTGTTTGGCTGTCTGGCTGCTGTTACATTCAGGTATCTCATAACATTTTATCGAGTGGCAGTGTGCTGATGGTTTATGTTGTTGTGCACACTGAGAACATGGACCGACTGGTCTCATGTGTTCAGTGGTTCTGGGAGCGTTTTTGGTAAATTGAAGCCCAGAAATAGCACAACCATTCCTTGACCCTCTCATCTTCTATATGCAGACTCTTCAGGTTCGTCTGAGGTGCAAGTCTTTGTCTCTCCCTAGCTTGCAGGGGTGGTTAATGTGGGATTGATGCCAGGAACAGGTCCTAAACCCCTGATGTATCACAGTCAGATAACTGTAGCACACTTAACAGTTGTAGAAATAGTTGCAATGGTTAAGATTTTTGTCACACTCCCCCTTCTTTTGGTTCTGTTTTCCATGGGTGAAGGAATCTGGCTGGTATGCGATGGAGCATGCTGCAGTTTTGTTTTGCTTGTCCAAAATCTTGGATCTGTTTCACGCTGGATGGGTGTGTGTTGCTGGTACATGGCCTACCTTCCACAGAGCCCATCACTCCTCTCATCGCTGTCACATGACTGACTTCACTATAATAAAAAAAAAAGGACTTCTTCAGCCGTGAATGGCAGCTCGCTTCGAGCGTCTTAGTGTGCAGTTATTATGACAGCCCATAACCTCCGGGGAGCTCAGTGGTCTGCAGCCAGCCGTGTTCTGGATGAGCAGGAAGCCTGTCGGGCTGCTCATCTTGGCTGTGTGAGAAGACTAACACTTGTGCGAGTGATTCAGGCCTTCTGGAGAGCCATGGTGTGCTGGTTTACCCACATAACCAAACTGTGTGTCCATATATAGGGCAGGAATGAGAAAGGAAGTCTTGAAACTGAGTAGCTACATTTGAACTCTGTAACTTCTGAAGGTCCCACTGTGTGAGGCAGACCCACGCTCTTATCCTGTTAATCTGTTTTGTAAATATTCCTACACAGAGCAGGCAAGGAGGATACATTAGCTTTGTAGATATTGGTATTGTCCTGCTCAACTGTTGCTGTGACACCATGTTGATGCCAAGTAACAAATGCTGAATCAGGCTGTTAAATGGGAATAGCTGTATTAAATCTTGACTTTTTCTACTCTCGGTTCCACTGAAGGAATTCTGGAGTTTATCCATACTTAAGCAATATTACTGATGGTAAACATTTGAAACAGTTGTCAGTTGTTTGGTTCCTCAGTTGGGTCAAGGCTAGGCTGACCTAAGCCTCTTGACCAACAGAGCCGGAACTATCCATCAGTTCTGCCGACATTCCCTTTAAGGAGTATATAAACGCCCCCACAGTCATATAAAAGACATCTGGCTCAGAGATTAGATTACATCAAAGTTGCCATTTCTATTCTGTGTGTGTGTAAGTGTGTGAGGGGAGAGAGAGAGAGAGAAATCTGAAGTCGTATGCTTGTAGGTCATTGGACTGTGAGTGATGGTGTGAAACCTTTTTGGAGGCATGGGATAAATAGTTTATAGTGTTTTTATAAATTTCTAGGACAAATGTTTTCATTTCATTTAAACTGCCCATTGTTCTCTCAAATCAGTAAGGAACTGGATTATTATTCTTTTTTCCTTTCTGATGTCATAGTCATCAAAATGCTGTTTCAAATTCTGTTTCAAAAAGTGCAGTTTAAATTGATGCCAAAAAACATGTATATTCAAATTGATTGTCTCACCTGTAATTGCATTTGGTATTTGGATACAAATAGCTTCAGATATGAAATCATTCCTTTCTCCTCAGTACTTTAATCCCATCTGGAGACTGCCTATTCTCTCCAAAATACAGAGATTTTGTCATAATGAGTTTAGCTCATTGCAGCTTCCTTTTTAGGGCATTGTTTTAGAATTCCTACATAATGTTCATTCACTGTTTTATGCTTCATTAATGTGGAAAAATATAATTCATGATCAGTGGGCAAATAAACATAAATTAATGGAGCAATTGCATGTTTTATTGATGAGACTTAATTGTACCATTTCTCTTGAAAATTGTAGGAAATTGCACTGATTGTTGTCTCCTGATTCTTTGTTGTTTGGATTAACTCCTACAATGTATCAGCCACTTAAATTATATGGTAGAAATGAACACACAAGGTAGAAAGGGGTGAGTTAATTTCGTCAACTTAATGCACTGCTTAATGCACAGTTGTGCTATACTCATCCCAGTATTCATAGATTGTCTCTGTTAAGGATTATAACACCTGTCCTTAATCACATTGTACAGTATAATTGATAAATGTTACAGGTAAGGTGAAAAGAATGAAATGCATCCCTTAGAAAGCTTTAGGAACCCCTTAGGAACCA
This sequence comes from Sternarchorhynchus goeldii, assembly GCA_028565775.1. Lineage (NCBI taxonomy): Eukaryota > Metazoa > Chordata > Actinopteri > Gymnotiformes > Apteronotidae > Sternarchorhynchus > Sternarchorhynchus goeldii. The sequence continues at coordinate 7,190,751 of JAOXYF010000022.1, forward strand.
CTAAGAACTTCCAAAGAAACTCAGGCCTGGAAACAGTGTGAAGATGTCAAGATGAAAAAACACTGCCGAAATGCAGTTGATGGGTTGATGTATTAAATCATCAGACTCTCTGTGAAACATAAATATCACACTATGCCACTTCCATATGACTCGAAGACACCAGAGCGGTTCACTGTTCATTCGTTTTAGCATAAATGGAGAAGATGGCTCAACTAGTCTGGCGTGAGATATAACAACCTTAGGATAGAACCATGCTGCTGTAGGGAAACAAAAAAGGCTGCTAATTGCAGCATCCACCTCCAGACAATATGTGGCAAATCTGGGAGTCAAACCTGAATAGCAGCTGCAAGGCACACTGCAGTACTGTGCAGCTGCTTTAACCAGGGGGGGGTGGTGCATTCAGAGTTAATGCTAGCGAGAGATCATAGCTATCGAGGACAACTGACAGCAGTTCCCGTCACACTCACACCAGCTGCTGGTATAAATAGTAAAGCTCAGAGGTTCAGCTGGGGCTCAACCCTCAGAATGGGATAGAGAGCAGGGCAGTGATGTCACAAAGGACCTGGTGGAAACCACAGAAATGAAATTCCAGTGGGTGGAACCACAGATCTATAATACAGGACTTTAATATTCTTTTCTTTGTTTTCTTTCTTTCTTTATCTTTATTGAGAGATAGGATGTGGTCAGGACGATAAATGGGCGAGGAGAAAAATGTCTGCCTCCAAGCGTGGTGTGTTTTCCCCAAAAAATAAAAGCTTTGCAATTGTGAATTTTGCAATTTTGAGTGTCTTACCTTGTCGCATTCTTAGCTGTTTTGTTAAGGTTAGCAGATAGAGGTACAAGACGATTAAATTTGCTGAGGAATTGTTTCTTTATTTCCTTTTCTCATTTCTAGACTCAGGAAGACTAAAATGTGGTGGTCTTTCCCAACCATTGAAACACACAGTTCTACAAGGCTGTGCAAGTAAATTATGTTCTTGAACAAAACACCTCAATCCAAATTTTCAGGTTACACAGTAACCTCAATCAGCCCTACCACCCCCCAAAACAGCCTGCAGTCATTCTTTACAGATAGTCCCCAACATACACTCCTTTAGTCAAATAAAAGTAATAGTGTGTGTGATGGTATCACATTCTGCTTGCTAGCCTGGAGAGAGGCTGATTAATCACCGTGTCGGCAGCCTGGCCGGTCTTTAACAGGTACGCCGGGAGTGTGTGGATTAGTGTGTGTGGGTTAGTGTGTGGGTTAGCTGTGAACAGGGTGACTCTGTGTCAGGATTGAGTGTAATGACTGTTCTGTCACATTAGACTTTTCTTCCTGCCTTCTGTCTTTACCATCTTATTCTTCCCCTTCTGTTTCTTTCTCTCTCTCTCTCTCTTCCTGTGGACCTTTTATTTTTCTTTAGATAAAAAAACAGTCCCATCTTTTTGCTTTTTAATAGGATTGTGAAAATGTATCACCTGAAGGTGATAAGGTGAGCTGTCGGGGTGAGCCAGAACTTGTGTAGACTACATGGATAAACACTGCAGGCACTTTTCACTGACAAACTAGCATATATTGTGTATAGAACCTTCAGTTTAAATCATGGCTTCAGATTATGTTAATGCCTAGGATTTCTTTAGTGTGTATAGACAATGAAACGAGGCTTTCGCTAGGTAAGTCCCTTGAAGAAGAATTTGAGTTCTGACAGTGTTTGCTGGGTGCAGTGAATAGAGGAGAAAAGGAGACGTGGAGGAGTAGAAAGGAGGAGAGGAGAACAGATAGGGAAAGAAGGGAGGCGAGAATGGTATTAATTGCAATGGAAAGAGGAAAAAGAGAAGGGGAGAAAAGCAGGACGTGGAGAGAGAAAGAACATGTCACCATGTCAGTGTGTGGAAATGCCATCTTGCCATCAGGAACCACAGACAACGTGGCAGAAAAGAGTGAGAAAGTGTGTGTGTGTGTGTGTGTGTGTGTGTGTGTGTGAGAGAGAGAGAGAGAGAGAGACTGTGTGTGAGGAAGACTAAGCAGAAGCCTTAATCACCAGAGAGGCCGCAGGAGAGAAATTTAACCCCCTCATTCAAATTCTCAAGTGTTTTTATCTGTGAGTGAGGAGGGAGGTGCTCACTCGAGAGGTACCCTCAAATTACTAGAGTCATCTACTACACTGAAAGTAAGTCAGTTGTGTGTGTGTTTCTGTGTGGAGACGATGAATATCTTCAGGCATAGCAGTAAGTGTAACAAGAGAAGGCAGGAAAAAGACACATGACACCTTAACCACACTATTCCACACTGTAACCACACTGTAAGACAGCCTGTACACTGCATGTAGGTCTTTTAACATGCAGCATTCTTGAACAAATGGATTTACTTCAGCTGCAGTCAGTAATTTCTGTCCAATGCTGTGGAGTTTCCTGGACGAGGGAAAAGTCAGAGTCTGATGCGTGGCTGTGTCAGTGGGGACCTTCTGGACTCCCACTCCAGAATCTCCTCGTCGGCTGTGTTCCTTTCAGACCTCCATTCTGTGGCATTCCAGACTATGGAAAACGAAGTCAAAGATCACTGAACTAACATTCCGACCCTCTCTTAGGCTAACAAAGCACCCACATTCCGGAACACACACACAAACGTATATAAACGTATAATATATTTGAGCGAGAGTGCTATGAATGTATATAGACAGAGTGTGAGACTCTGGATCAGGGCTATATCAAGTCCCAGCAGTATGACTGCCCTGCACCGCTACCCAGGGACTTCTCAGTCTTTCAAAAATGCAACTTCACCAAGCAACATAAGTATTCATGCTTTCAGTATAACTTAAAGACCTTGAATTCTAGTTTCTTAGTTTCTCTCTCTTTCTGGGGGAAGATTGTTAGGAGTGCAGTGGTCCAGACTGGCCTTGGTTATCTCGGGTCCTTTAAAGCAGAGTGAAATCCCTGTTTTGCAGGAGAGGAAGTGCTGATAAAGTGAGCCATTGCAACCACACAGTGGGTTTTCTTGGTTCTTTTGATGTTTTAGCCAAAGTAAACAATACCATGTATTTTTAAGCTGCACCAGCTCTCCCAATCTTTCAGACTTTCATGGAAAAAATGGGTTAAAAACCTTATTCTCTGAATTATATTTAAACGTAAAGGATTGTTATGTTGGGACAGCAGTTTTTTTTATTATAACTGGGAAGAGCTGCCTTAAAACTGCTAAGGTGTCTGAATATCAGGTCATTAATGAATGAAACCTAGCAGGCACCAATTTGAATGGTGTCATTAATTTGCTAAGCGGTGGTCCATAAGTTTAATTCATTAGTAGCAACAATAGTATCTCGGGCTGAGAATGTAATACCTTAACAAATTAGAAGTTTCCTTGTTTTTGATTGTGTCTGTGGGCTGAGAAGAAGACAGCTGTGTGTGTTTGTGTGTGTGTGTGTGTGTGTGTGTGTGTGTGTGTGTGTGTGTGTCAGTAGAAGAAAAGAGCAGGACTCAAATGAATGTGGCCTTCTGGGATTGAGTTGATAATGATAGTAAGCGGAGTCTGGAGGGCTCAGTCTAACCGCACCCATCCAGCACCACTGGCACCACACTGCTACATTTTAGCAGGTGTCTCAGCTGTTTCACAGTTCCAGTGTCCAAATGTGTTGTTCAGGTGTTTGTAGCCCCAGTACATTTAATATTATTAACACGGACCATGTCTCTTGTATCTTGTAGTGGACACATAATAGTAAAGTAATCAACACTGGTCTTCCAAGTTTTTTTTGGCTTTGTTGGATTTTTTTTGGGGGGGGGTTAAAGCCTTTGTCTCCAACTTTCCCTATCCCATAATACAAAGGGTTGTGGGTTGACAAGCTTAGAGCTGATATCATTTGTAATATCTTCCATAGGCAGGCCTTAGGTGTGAGTGTTTTGTACACCAGTGAGGGATGAAATTCAGCCCTCGCCACTTGTGATACGTATGACATCAAAGATTGTTAATCTACTGGCGACTCGGCATGGTGAAGCAGATCACCAAACACCACCAAACACCAGTGACTGGTTCTTCTGATGGCGACAGGGATGTTGCCATCATTTTTTGCCAGTGAGAAGGTTCACAGGGACCCATGGCCACGGGAAACAAACACAACAGCTGGGATTGAGCAGATTCTCAGGTGTAATAATGGCATCTCTGCACTGCTAATCCATGCTTTTATGAGGTGTACCCTCGTAGGAAGGATGTTTGTAATGAAATATGTTTGTGAGAAACATAATTTAATACTTACGTGAATGGAGTGTGATTACATTTCAGTTTACCTCAGAGATTCAGGAACAATATAACACATGCTGCCATTAGCTACCAGTGGTAGGTGGTGAATCACTTTACATTTTCAGTGGTAGGTGGTGAATCACTTTACATTTCCAGTGGTAGGTGCTGAATCACTTTACATTTCCAGTGGTAGGTGCTGAATCACTTTACCTTTCCAGTGCAACTGGGTATGAATCATATTGCATAACAACTTTCATTTCAGTCCTTAATTACTTCACTTTCAACATGCTCTCCCAAAAGTATTTCAAGAACACGTATCATATATAGGTATATATATAACACTGCATTTATGCAATGAATTACCCATTTGCATATTTTTCCTTGCGCAATCTTGCACAAAGGGATCAGCAGTGAGCAGCATTTCAGACTCACTTGACTGACTCATTTTTGAGGCGATGATGAACTGATGGCTGGTCCCCATGTGCGATGTGCTTGCAATTACTCCAAAGCATCACATGTGTTTGTTAAGAGAGTAGTAAAGGCAGGGGAAGCCAGTGGGGGCGTGGGGGGAAGGGGGAAGGGGTGACCCCATTAACCTCCAGCTCACCCAGCCTTCACAGGACACAAAGGATCATCCGCCCTCCACAGCTACAGACCCTCTCTGTTCTAATGCCTTGGATCCAGCATGCAAAGGGTTTTGATATGTTGACTGATGAGCTGTGGTCCGTGGTCAGAGCATAAAAAAAAACTCCAAGCTCCATGTGGCTATGCTTTCCCTATTCTGGAACTTTCCTCGGTCTGTTATAGTTCAGACTGGCACTATAAAGACTCTTGAATTCAATAGTGTTATATTACATTAGATTTGTTTCTCATTTCAAGAATATATTTTGTTTAATTGAAATGCATAATAAAAAATGTTACCTCATAAAAATATGTTATGGATGGCAATAAGTAGAGCTTTTTAAAAAGATATATACAAGACTACTGGCTGCTTATGGCCTCTTTACTTCATTAAATGTGTGGGTCTGGGGGTGTGTGTGTGTGTGTGTGTGTGTGTGTGTGTGTGTGTGTGTGTGTGTCGGCCTTTGGCACGTGTAGTGGTAGTGTATTGCGTGGTATTGTCACTGAGCATGTGTGCGTATGTAAGACTGGCAGGAGTGGGCCGGGTGACAGTAGGCAGATGGCCATCTCCCCAGGGAAATCAGGGGGGTAAATCTCTCCATTTAAATCCTTCAACTTACGCCAAGGACAAATGGAGCAGCAGCACCATGGCCCCAGCAGGGGGCGATGGAGTGAGAGAGAGGGGAAAGGACATAGTCTCATAGAGTCAGTGACCCAAAAACCAACGCCGTGCTCTCTGCTGGAGATTATTAATGTCTGTCAGACTGAACACAGTGCCAGTGCAGTTAGGGTTATGCTGGACACTGACGATCTGTGCTGTGATCAGTACATGGTGGGGTGATGCGACTGAGGTCTATTGTGTCAGACGTTGACAATATTCTCTCCCTCCTTTCTTCAGACTTGCTCTGGGCCTTGATCATATCAGAAGCCTATCTGGAGGAGCTAATTCTACTGCTGTGATTCACAACATGCCCTTTGTAAGGGAACTGTGTTCGTGCCTTCATATCACCTTTCACACTTCTGACACAATACGCCTTGTCTGTCTGTCGCTTTTACATGCCGCAAAGGGATATTTCACATAGACCCGTTGGGAAATGGTTTTAAAATGTTTAAACTGATTTTTTTTTCTTTTGAATTTTGTCAGCGTGGCTCCACAGTGTTCTAGATGTCAGCATTATCAGTGCTACATATCAATTCTCTCTGTCCATATAACTGCATTCATTAGATTTTAAAAGACAGTTGGTGACTGAAGATTGATTGGACATTAAATATGACTCAGTGGTACATCTAACTCTAGAACTGCTGTTTCCACACATTTCAAAACCTCAGTGCAAAAAACAACGACAATCTCATGCCACAGAGTCGCTAAACTAATTTTGGTCTCAACCTGTAGCCAGTTATGAGTGTAATATGATTTCCACCATTGCATGACGGTTCTGCTGGTAAAGGGCAGCTGTACAGCTTTACTTCGAAATCCCAACACATCCCAGACCCTTAGTCTCTTCACAAGGACACCATGTCTACACAAGCATTGCTATTAACAACCACAATCTGGGAATGCCAAAAGATGCATAAAATAAGCTGGTTACAAACATCTGTTTTTAAGTTTGTCAACTTCAGATGTATTTTACTGATGCTGTTGTGTCATCGTTAAACAGTAGGCTACTAGTCAGGCAACTCTGTGCTGAGTTTACATATGATTACGTGATTTTGTAAGATTTTTGCCGTTCTTTTTAATACATGATGTGTATTCCAACTGGTGACGTTACAAGTTCATCAAAGCTTCCTTATACTTTCTTAAGATTAAAGTGACAGTGAATCGCACTGAATGTGATTGCTACGTGGAGAGAGTAACAATAGTGTTTCCATTCAGCATGGTATTATTCTGTGAAAAAAAAACATTTACTGTAGCGTTATTACTACAACTATTATTCTGTTTACTAAATGGTAAATATTAGCGGTATCAATAAACACGGGAGTCGACACGGAGTCAAAACTAAAGCCTCCAAATTTGTTGTCAAGGAAACAGAGATGAGGACGGGAGATGCTCGCCGTTATGAGGAGCTGGCGGGGAGGGGGGGTCCTATCGTATGTAATTCCCCATGGTAAAGTGGGCTGCTGCTGTCCGCGTTAATAGGGCAGCCAGAGCGGGGTGGGGGGACGTAAGGAAAGCTTTTTATTTCGTTATTGGCCTTTTTCGACTGTCACTATGTGCTACCACTGTAAATATTTTCTAATGTGTTAATTTTGTTTTGTTTAAAACAGCCGTACGAGATTAGAATTTAGAATTTTATACGTCGAGAAAACCACCGCTGTTTTTGACCTACTGAAGATGCACTCGGTCTGCTTGGCTGCTTCATGAGGGCAATCCCTCTCGTTTTTGATTGTTTCACCTTTTAATCTCGACACCGGTGGTAGAGAAACCGGCATAACGTTGTTTTAAAAGCCTTAATTGTGCTCGTTTGTTATTCATTTCGTTTTTTGGGGGGCGTGTGGGGGAATAGTGTCTCCCGTTCTGTATTTTAATGACTGGTTTCGTGTTTTGCTGCGCGATGTACATGGATAAAACCAGTGTGCTCCGGGGTAAGAGAATTCAACTTATTTTTTCCTTCGCCGATGTGGTTATTTGATTAATAGCTTGATGACTGCAATAAAAATGGCCCAGTGCATATGGTTCTGGCATGTGAATTTCCACCCCGTATGAGCTAGCTAGCTGCATGCCCCTAAATCCGTCTGCAACATGCGGTAGCTCATGGTTGAAATATTATTTATAATAGATCTAGTAAAGCATGTTAGTGTGGAATGGCGTGTCTCGGTTCAACCGAAATAAGGTTGGAAATACGTTCCGTAAATTTGGAATTCTTGAATATTGCTTCTGACTTCGATGGCTGCATTTCCACGTTCCATCGTAGTGAACTAATGCGAGGTCTGATGCGTCGGCTATACCGTGCCTTATTTTCTGTTAGCTCGTTTCGTAGTAAATTTGACGAATGTATCTTGCAACATCTGGTTTGACTGGTGCGCACCGGTGTGCGTATTTGTACTCGATCGGCTGCCTTTACAGTAGCCTGTAGAGTCCTGCTGCTGCTTCACCTACATTTTGCACACTGGCGCAGCATTCCATACTGCACGCGGGGTTGCAGCCAGTGATGCAGTCAGGATCCCATGTAGCTGTGTGTGTGTGTGTGTGTGTGTGTGTGTGTGTGTGTGTGTGTGTGTGTGTGTGTGTGTGTGTGTGTGAAATAGAGAAATGCTGATTCTTGTTGAGAGCAGCACTGCCATTGCCATCGTGGGGTCTGCATGCATTAATAGACTACACCTGCTACCATTACTGAATAAGAGTGATAGCTCTGTGTGTGTGTGTTTTTAGGGGGGTGGCATATGCATGGGTGTATATCTGCATGTTCGTGTTGCTGTCTGCATCAGGTTTAGTACATGGTGCAGTATTTTTTTTATATTAAAAAAAAAACCTGCTGTGATTTCAAATCGATAAATGTTGTGCAGGATACCAACACCATATCCACACTCCCAGTGTCATGAAGTGGTTTGGTGGGTGTGTCTTCTGGAGCTCTTCTGTTTGAGCTCTTCTGTTTGAGCACTACTGTTTGAGTTCTTCTGTCTGCTCTGTTTGAGTTCTTCTGTCTGTTTGAGCCCCTCTGTCTGTTTGAGCTCTTCTGTCTGTTTGAGGTCAGTCTATTCAGCTGGTCCGTTTGAGATTCTGTCAGTGTGTATATCACTTCTGGTTTCACCTTGTCTTTGCAGACTTGCCCTCAAACACATTTTTCTTTCCAAAATATGGTCAGTTGCATACATTCATTGCATTGCCAGTCCCTGCCATGGTGCCGTTACATGGTTATATGGTGTCATAGCTGTTATTTCAGATGGCAGATATATGATGTGCTGTGTAATTGCTCTGAGATGACTCTGTGTGCTCCTGGCCCCTCAACTACAGACAGCAGAAGCCCAGATGTCATAGGCAATTTATCTGATCTTAATGATATATCAGTGTTACTGCAGTTGACTGTTTTAAGTAGCTATTCCTCAATTCTGTTACTGTGGCTGTGGGTTTGTAACCGTTTTTGGTGTTTGAAACTTGGAATCCCTGTTTGCTGTTTGAAAAGCCTCAGCTATCTGAGTGGGGGAAAAAAAGTTGAAAACTAGTTCATTTGTTGACAAGGCGCTTTCACTGTGGTGCAGCATCGTCTTTGGTGTAACGCCAGCTTGAGTGTGTGTTGTATGAGGGAGGGCTGGAGTGTCGGTCGTATGTTGACTGTCCTGTCATTGCAGCATGTAATGAGGCAAGGACAAAAATAGTCCATGGTGAGTTTTCGACGCGTCTCAGCTCGCTGCAGACTGGATACTATCAAACACCCTTCTGTCTCTGCTCAAGTGTTTTTCCGTAGTGCTGCCACTGCACAAAGACCTTCCATTTCCACTTCTGTTCGGAAATCGAAAACCACCGGTCCCTTTTATGCCCTCCAGTCATTTAATGACTTTAAATACTCCTGAACAAGTTCTTGATGTGTCAAAAGCAATATAAAACATGAAAGTATTTCTCCTCTCTGGTAAAGTTAAGTTGCTGTTTTAGAAGATTTAGCAGATTTGCACATTCTTGCAGCAGTAAACGCGGCTACATCCTGTATATGCTGTTTACCATATAGCTGGATATAGAAAGGAAGCTTTGGTCTTTTGATTCAGTCCCTCAAAAGGGCTGCCCAAGATTCATGAAATATTCATGTTAAGTCAGATAAGATGGCTGTTTTGGTCAGCAGAAAGATGACAGTTTGAATGGCTTATTGATCTGGAAGTAACTGACAAGGCAGAAGGGCCTTGACTATATTGGTCTGTAGAGGAAGAAAAAGCCCAAATAGATCCATAGATCCACAGATAAATAGATCCATAGATCCACAGATAAATAGATCCATAGATCCACAGATAATGTCAAATATACATATGATATATTATATGATATGATATAGATAATGACCTCCTTCGTTTCAGAACACATGCTCAGGGAACACACCAAATATTATCAGAAACACCAATACACTTTTTAATCCTTTATCTGGCTTGTATATTAGTTTGTACTTTTCAAAAGTTGATATGTTTGCATCAGTGATGTTCCCAGAGTAGATGAGCATATCACCCTCATCTGTGCCTGTATGGTTTGCAGGGTTTAGATAGTTTAATGGGTAGAACAGCATCAGTAAGCCTGGAGCTGGGCCTTGCTCTGGGTTTGCTGGTACATATTTTGTTGTTCTGCTCTCTTGTTACTGGACCAGCAAGGAGAGACAGAACAGGCCACGGAGCGGGGCACCCGGCAGCAAAAATCTAGAATACACAGCGTGAAGCACAGAATTTAGTTTGATTTGGACCTGTATGGAATCCAGAAAGAATGGCCATGCCAAGTGGGATGTGCTGTCTGGCGTGGTGGTAAAATAAATGTATATGCTCAGTGCTTAGCCAGCGACACATCCATCTCCATCACAGCTCTCCCTAAAGGCCCCTTCACCTGTAGGTCTGCTGGGGGAGCGTGGGCCCAGTATGCCTCCCAGTCTGGGGTTCTCTTAAACGTAAACGTCCACTTCTATACACTGCAGGTGCACAGTGTGTTCTGTATGCAGGGAAAGAAGTGTGTGTGTGTGTGTATCCATCTCTGGATTCAGCATCCAGTGTCCTTGGAGCACATTCCTGTTAGCTTTCAAACCTCCACAGCGCTCAGCTCTTTAACATACTGCTGAGCTGCTGCATTTGCTCGCAATGGATTTGCAATGTGAAACAAAAAGCTTCCGAGCCAATCTGTCAACCATGTCCAACATATCCAAGGATTCCAGCATTTAAGTGGAAGACCATTATGTAAAATGTTGTAACTAAATATTATACTTGTCAGTGTAGCTGTACATTTTTTTAAAGGTTTGTAAAACTAGGTTAGTTTTCCTGTTTTTAACTGATGTATAGTATATTCCCACACCACCTTCTTGCGGTAAGATAATGTAGTATGTTACAGTTACATTATTTGCAGACAAAAACTAAGTATAAACACCGTTTAAACAGTTATAAGCAGTTGTCCAGAACAGAGAGTTGAAATGGGCCACTCAAGGCAGAAACTCTCCCCACAGCAGAAATAAGGAATCTGTCCTGATGATGAGCTGTCTTGTTTTAAGATAGGACAAGGCCTGTCTGGAGGCTCTTGCCAAGCAGGAGGTGGAGTGTGTTTGACCCAAAACTGCAGCCTGTCTCAAATTCCCCCCTGTCACTTCCACGTGGCCAGTCCTGCATCGACTTACTGTCCCATTTCACCCACAGGAGCCAAAGTCATCGGTGGTTCTCTTGGACTTGTATTAAGAATGGCTTAAATCTGTGTAGAGAATAGAGGTGCTGTAGGAGTAGGGCTAATTTTAGGCCTGTCTGCTGCATCTGTGTGGGTCTGGAAGTTTAAGCATGGCCTTATAAGTGTATTGCATGCAGTTTGTGTTTCTGAATGCCGTGTGACTGAGGTTTGTGGGGGGGTGTGGCTTGATGAAGTGTGAGTTTTAGTCATTCTGTCTATGTCATATGGTAGGCTAGTATTTGACTTTGTGAGCTGATGGTTCATTTCATATTTAATGAAAATAGAAAATTGCCATATTAATTGGTTGACTGTATAAATTCTTTTCAATTTATATTTGATTTTACTTAATAGGATTGGTCATTGTGTTTTCGATGTAAGGATTATGATTAAACGCTGTACTTCCATATCACTTTAGAAAACGTTAAACCTCAGCAGCACTGTGAAAATTTCAGCATTTCACCTAAAATATCTGTCCAATATCTGTTCAGTTGTGCTAGAGTATTTCAGTGGAAGCTTCTTAAATAAATAAAACAAAACACAGCAATTAATGACCAGTCAGATCTGAGAACAGGATAACTATTCTCAGACTTGACTGATCTAGCTTGCCTTTCTGCTCCTTTAAGCCATTTTAACGGAGCATGTGGAAGTAATTTCAGCCCCTGTCTGCCCCAGTGGGTACGAGTGTCGTCATATGGAACCAATTAGCTTCGCGTTGGGGATGCGAGCCAGGTTTCTTTTAAAATGGCAACATCACTCAAGCCACACGGCGGGCACTGCCCACCACCTGACCTGAACATGCCACTTTAAGCAGTTCCCCACCAGATTCGTTTGAGAAAACAAAGGAAAAGTAAGTAAACGAGCTTATTTCAATATCAAAGGAGCCCTTTTAGTTTCGGCCACATGTTCACCCGGCCTCGCTGGCCGCTGTGGACGCCGTCGCATGTTCAGCATTTCCTGTTCAAGGCGCTGTTGCATCACTGGGGGAGGTTTACAGCACCAGCGTGCAAATCCTCGATGTTTAGGGACTGATGGAATTGCTAAATAGGCGAATCGTAAGCCAGTGTGTAGACGCTTCAGTCTGGAGCTCTTAACACACTAACCTACATAATCCGATTGAGAGCCACACAGTAACGTTCCCGCTAAGCTTTTAAAGTCCACGCAAGGCGATCTGACCACCGTCGACTGATGTCACTGTGTTTATGCTCTGTATTAACATAGACGCTCCTGGATGCATTTACGGCGGCGCTAACATCGTAGCTCACACGAGAAATGAGACTGCAATATTGGAAGAGCCATTTGTGAAAAAAGACATTTTCTTTTTTTCACAAAAGGAATAGCTCCATGAAAAAGAAAATGTACACAATTTTCTCCTTATCCCAGATCAGTCGTGACGGGTTTGAAGTCATTCTTTTTCCTCTTTTTGTTTTAGAGCAGTATGTCAGAAGTTTGCCATGCAGTATCTGAAAGTACACGAGCTCATCTTTTTAGGTTGTTTAATAGCCCTGTCTGGTGTGGGGCAGGAGTGTGCTGATTTCAGCATGCAGTTTTCACAATACTAAGTGGTATGAATGGGCTTTCTGTGCTTGTAGGCTATGTTAGCCGTGTAGCACCTGTGCAAAGCTAAAGAAGCAAATTTAGAAAACAAACATCTTGGCTGGTGGACTGGATTTGAGGGTAAGGGTTTTTTTTTAGCCAAAGTTACATGAGATCAGTACTGTCTTATGGGACTAAAATGTCAGGTGAACAAAGCTGGCATCATTGTGTTGAATGAGTGTACCCTAATTCTTGGACCAAAGGTGTTAGTCTCTAGTTCTGGAGGGCCATATTAATGCAATTTAGTGCATTCCTACTTATGCACTTCATCTCAGCTATTTTATAAATCCTATATTAGTTGAACTGATGTATCCAGCTCCCTAGGTAACAGTATGACCATATCTGAATGACATCAGTTCAAACTGTACAATTACTGGAACATTAGAGCATCTGAAACTAAAGTGTAAACTGCATTCAAAGCTACTGTCAAAAGCTGACATTTGAACAGGTGTAAAACTAGGGATTTTCTGTTATTCGTTTCCTTCCTTAAACTACAGTCTGTAACTGGATGTCTTTTATTATTTTGAGGGTTTCGCTCAGATGTGAAAATCAGTGTGTAAAGTGTGAAAAGAGCTTTTGCCTTATTCAACTTCTTAGAGCCATTAGGAGCCTTTTATTAATGTTTTATTCCAGCCTGGGCTCACAGCTCATTGGTCTACATGGGCTCAGATTTGTGTGTGAATAGTGGTTGCTTCTTTCATCTGCTACTCTCTCTCCACAGCCTAAAGTCAAGTCACAGCAGTCAGGGATTTGTTATCAAAACCCTTTTTTTGCCTCATAGTTTTTCCTGCTGTGTTCACACGCTGTAGCCTGAAGTGTAGTTTTTGTGATTATGACAGTAAGAAAAAAAAGAGAGAGAAAGCAGCATGATCATAATTGTAGGCCTTGGACACTAATCTGATCAAAAACATGCTAAAATGTCACTTCCCTATTACCATAAATGACATACATTACAGACATCTGTGTCTATACAGATTATTTTAGATAGTGGGTTAAAGTGTCTTCTGTTCTATGTTTGCTGTCTCCCTCTCTTTCTTTCCATCTCGTTCTTTCTCCCTCTCTCTGACTCTGTTTCTGCGTCTGTCACAGGCCCGTCTGCGTCCAGTCCTCGGCTCCTGACTAAGAGTCTCTCCCTGGAGCCTGGCCCCTGTCCAGGAGCCCACGAGACTCCTCAGCGCCTTTGTTCCGATCCTGGGCCTCTGGGGCCCCAGCACTGCAATGGCACGAGTGAGAATGGGCCTCAAGACCCGCCCCCTCCACCCCCTAAGACACGCCCACCCCTACCTGGCCCCAAACCGCAAGGTGTCCATCTCAGTTCATTATATGTTAAGCACAGATGCAGGGTGGTTCTAGGTTGGTGGATTAGCAAATGTTAACAAGAAAAATATGTGTGCAGAAAATCCTGGTTTTACTTTTCTCTGGATTTTCATTGCCCTGCATCCACTAATTAAACGTACCTGAGACATCAGTACTATATCCAGATGTTCTTGATGATTTTTGACAGAGTATCTACTAGATATTGATATTAACACTATTGCATTATTTAAGGATTTTATTATGTCTTGAAGATCATGGAGAAAATGTATGTTACCTAATATGAGTATTAACTATATAATAATTGTTGTAATAAATGATGGTTTACAAAAATGTACTAAAATACGGAATTATAAAAAGATTGTAATATAAACGAGGACCTAACATGCAATGCTAGATGCCTCACTGGGATGTGTTCACATTTCACTCAGCATGGCCGAGTTACCAATAACAACAGCTGAATTGATTTTGTCTCACTCAGTGCCCCCAAAACCACCACACCTACAGCAACAAAACACTCGCAGACCCCGCCCACCAGACAAGCCACTCCCACCACCCCCATCCCGTCCCCTCCCAGCCGACCCTCGCCAATCACGTACCACGCTGCCACGAGCTGAGGGAAGCTCCTCCCCTACTTGTGTCTTGTCACTCATCGAGAGATTTGAGAGGTAGGAGAGAAATCTGACTTCAGAAACCACAATGTAATGTATATAATGTAGTACAGAAGCATGTGTTCTACAGGATTTCAATCTCTTGTATTTTGTTTCATTTTTAGGGAGCAAATCATAGTGGTGCCCGACATCACAGGTGGAGCGATGTGTGCTCCTCGGGTCCCCGAACCACAGTCCCCTGTGGGGGCTTTAACTCCTCCGCCATCGGGAACCGTCCTGCCCTGCACCTCCCTCCTGGGAACCTTGGACTCTCCGCCAGCAAAGGGCGAGCAGGAGCAACAGGAGGGGGTGGAGGAAGCAGAAGAGGAGCAGGAGAGCGAGTTGGGCGCCTCCTGCTCCTCCGAAAAGCGCCTCTCGACAGAATCCGGCTATGGTGCCTCCGATAGATTACTGGACACCATAGAAGTAAGGGACCTCAACCAATCAGATGTCCCCTCTGACCGGCTGTCCCTCCCCCCTGCGCAGACGGACGTCAAGCTGGCCAATAGGGACAGTGGCATCGACAGCATTAGCTCGCCCTCTCACAGCGAGGAGCTGTGCTTCGCCACGGACGAGGACCGAGTCGGGCACGAGCGGGAGGCGTGCCCCTGCATCTCTGCCGCCACCCTTCCTCGCCTCTCATCGTCTTCGTCTTGTGGCTGCGCGGAGGGACCGGCGGCAGAGGGCGTGGCACCGGCAGCGGAGGGGGGAGGGGACTCGGAGGGGGGAGGGGACTCAGAAGGCGACAGTGACTTGGAGGAGGGGAGTGGTGATGAGAGTGAGATGAACCCCATGGCTTTACAGCCTCTGCCCAAAGCAGAGAGACAGGACTCCGTTGAGGTGAGCTTTCGTCCGTTCGGGTGGAATGAATTTGGGGAATAAATAATTTTACAAATCATTTAGGCACCGACACTTACATTTTTATTCTTATTTTAATTTGGAATTTGCGGAAAACCCTTCTAGTAGATATCCAAAGTCAACAAATTATATTAAGGTGCTTGTGAATTTTTAAGGTGATCATTTCTGTAAAAACACACAAGAATAAAAATGGCAGCATTCATAGGCGAGACATACCTTTCACCACATGGTTAAGTGCTGATAGCTCCAGGCTGGCAAGACCCAACAGGTGTGTGTGTTTGTTGCCCTTTCAGCTGTCAGTCCAGCAGCGAGTGTTTAACATCGCCAATGAGCTCCTCCATACAGAGAAGGCCTACGTGTCAAGACTTCACCTTCTTGACCAGGTGTTCTGTGGGCGGCTCACGGAGGAGGCTCGGGTGCGCGGCTCCTTCCCTTGTGAGGTGGTCATGGGCATCTTCTCCAACATCTGCTCCATCTACTGCTTCCACCAGCAGTTCCTGCTCCCAGCGCTGGAGAAACGAATTTCTTGTCTCATCGTATAAAGCCTCTAGTGCCTGGAGCTTCTATGTTTTCAGCAGTGCCCTTACATGCTGGAAGGAG
>JAOXYF010000022.1:7207027-7265624 GCA_028565775.1 Sternarchorhynchus goeldii
CGGGGTGGGGGGTGGGGTTTATGGGGGTACGTGAGAGAAGAAGAAAAAAAAGACAAAGAATGTTCCTGAAGTGGGTGAAAGGAGGTGAGAGAAGGACAGAGCACAAGGGAGAAAAAAGCACAAACAAGATTATAAATGGGGCAGAAAAGACAGGAAAAGTGATGAGGAGATGTAGGTAGAGGTCAGTAAAAGAAAGCGACACAGAGAAAAACAGATGCTCATGCAAAAAGTATAAAAATTCGACACTTGAAAAATATATTCTAGCATATTTCATTCCATGCTAAATGTATAATAGCTCCTTAACATGCATGGTACTTAATAGCAATTATGGGTATTAGATATGAAAGAGGCCATAAGAATGTAAAAGAAATCATGTTTTATAATTACCAACATCCTTTTGTATAATGATGACACAGGCTGTCCTGACACTGCTGTCTTAGGACCAAAACATCTCCTTCAGACCCTAGTTATTTCCTCTTCTCGACCAAAATGTACACAGGGACGTTCTCACATAACTGTCCAAGGAACACTGTGAGATCACAGTGTACAGATCAGTACATTCCTTTGTAGATAAAAATATGCAGAGCCTGGATACAGGTGGGGTGAGTGTTCCCAGCTTGACGGGTAGAAGGACAGGCGGCTGTTCCTTGACATTTGCCCTTTGCCCTTAGGGAAGCAAACCCGAGGATTGGTGACATCCTGCAGAAGCTCGCTCCCTTCCTGAAGATGTACGGCGAGTATGTGAAGAACTTTGACACGGCCATGGAGCTCGTGAACACCTGGATGGAACGCTCCTCCCAGTTTAAAGCCATCATTCATGACATCCAGGTATGGCAAGACTGCACCTGCCCCATTTTGTGTGTTAATTTTAGCTTCTGTAATGGTATTGTGAATGTGAGGTGTTATGTGGGTCCTAGTCCTGCTGTTGGTGCTTAAAAGAGGAGAAAAAACACAACCACAAGCTCTCATGCACAAAGCTGTACTAATGTTATGGTTTTTATGTTGTGCTGTAGTCCTGGGGGCCAAATAACAAGAACATGAACATCTGTTTGAAGCAGGTCAACATTACACATTATACACAGCAAACTGTAACACAGTTTGGCATTAGTCTGCCTACATACTCTACATGAAGCATGTGTTAGCAGCCCCACATTATTCCTAAAGCTCACCCAGTCCTGGGAATTTGGGGGAATGTTCTGTGTGAGTTAGCTGCGAGGACCAGCAGGGGAGCATGCTTTGAGTGTGGGCGGAGCTCAAGGACTTGGGAGGCTATGTGCCAATCACTGAGTGGAGGCGGGGCTTTCTCTGCTGGCTGAGATGAGTAAGACTATTACACTCTTGGCAGATGTGTGAAAGACAAAGTATTTTTTGCCACCTTCGGTCGCAGTTATAGCTAGTGTTAATTGGATGACACCTTGCTTATTTCTCACCCTAGCGCAAAAAAATGAACTTTGTGTACAGTTAAGTAAAACGTTTTGCACAGAGGCCCCGGTCTAGACACTCTTCTTCAGGCTTCTTAACCTGCCCTGTGTTTATTCTGTCATGTATTTTTTGGTAAAATAATGTCTTGATTAAAAATTCAGAATGTGCCAATATACCTAACAGAGGTAGATGGATGCATAAGAGTGTATGGGAATACAGCTTCAGTTATGTAGCAGTTTACATTCGTCATCTAATGCCTGTTTACGTTGCTATGACAGCATGGTGATGAGAAGCAAATGTTTACCAAGGATGAGTTGAGAGTCTGTAGAGGAGAAGAAAACGTAAAAACAGTCAAGAAAAAGTCAAAAATAAGAGAGAAGGAGCAGGACTTAAAAGCATGAGGATTTCAGTCAGGGAGAATCATGGGCTTTTCCTGCGTAGGTGGTTGCAGTGTACATCCCCTGCTTTTTATCAGTCCTGTTCTGTTTAACCTTTTCACAAGCAGCATTTTCTTCCTGTCTATACACAAGTTCATCCACATGTGTCTAACTTTGGTATTCATGCTCCTTTGTGTGTGTGTGTGTGCGCGCGTGTGTGTCCATGCACGTGCGGGTGCATGTGTGCGTGTGCATGCACGTGTGCAGAAAGAGGAGATGTGCGGTAACCTCACCCTACAGCACCACATGCTGGAGCCTGTGCAGAGGATTCCACGCTACGAGCTCCTGCTGAAGGACTACCTGCACCGCCTGCCAGAGGACGCTGACGACTCTAAAGATGCTCAAAGTGAGTGGGTGGAGCCACTGATACAGTGAGCACGGCCTTTGCTCTGATGAAGGCGGCATCAGAAACGCTGATCTGTAATATATATTATAGATCAGTGTGAAGAAGCCGTTTTCTCACCAGTGAGCTAACAGGTGTCTGTTAAACACACTGAGACGCAGCTGCAGAACTAACAAATCACTGATATCAGAATAAGAGTCTGTAGAGACGCTGGTACTAGAGAACTGGCTCTCACCTAACAGAGTGTGCTGTCATTTTCTGTACCAGTTTCTCGGACCCTTTTTTGATCGGTGGTGCCTTGTTTCTCCTCATGAACATCAGTTTACCAATCTATTTTGTTTTTTAGGAATAAATAAGGTATTAGGCATTCTAAATGTAGAATATTGGAGTTGAACATTTTTTTTTGTGCATTAGAATCTTTGGAGCTGATTGCCACGGCAGCAGAACATTCCAACGCTGCAATCAGAAAAATGGTGAGTGGATCTTCTCACACGACTCGAAACCCTGTGCACGTGTGGCTGCTGTAGGCTATTGAGTTAAACCCTGAACCAACGGAGGTTGTGATACCGCACCATCCTCGAGTTCTGCTCCATTTTGCCCCAAGCCATGATGAAGCCTCTGCTCTGGGCTTGTGAAAATGCTCCCTCTTAGCTGGGCCACCTTCTAATTAGGAGCAGTTGCCTTTTTAATGAGCAACAGCATGTCCTAAGTCTCTCATTTAGGACTGCTAATTGCTGGTGTTTCTGCCTTCTTGGTGTTTCTGCCCTGTGAGAGGAAAGCGTAACTGTCACTGACCTGAAACCAGCCATGTCAAGTGTGAACCAACCACTCGCTTTTCATCACAAAGCTGTATTTTACATGCCAGCATGTTTATGTGCATGTTCATTTCTGTGTGTGTGTGTGTGTGTGTGTGTCTACTTCAGGAGCGCATGAGAAAGTTGTTAAAAGTGTATGAGCTGCTCGGAGGAGAGGAGGACATTGTTAACCCGACTAACGAGCTCATCAAGGAGGGGCATATCCTAAAACTGTCAGCCAAGAACGGAACTTCCCAGGACAGATACCTCATACTGGTGAGGGGCTTCCACTGACACAATTTCACAATATATATATATTTTTTTATTTTCTAGGTCTGTCTGTGAGTGTGTGTCTTTGTCTGTGTGTGTGAAACTCCACTTTTCTCTGAAGTTTAATGACAGGTTACTGTACTGCGTCCCCAAACTGAGACTGATTGGACAGAAATTTGGAGTGCGAGCAAGGATTGATGTAGACGGAATGGAGGTCAGTCACCTTCCAGCAGATACCCCAGCAGATACCCCAGATACCCCAGCACCTTGCTGTAACAAGAATAGCTTGAAATGTTATTTCTCTGTTATGTATTTATTGTTTCGATTGACATTGGCGTGAAGTGCTTATTTTAACTTCACAGCTGAAAGAGACGAGCAGCATGAATATGCCACGAACGTTTCTAGTGTCAGGAAAACAGCGCTCGCTCGAACTGCAGGCCAGGTGAGTTTAAGCAATGAACATATTCTCATTTCTAAGGTGTTGCCTTGAACTGTTTAAAATCACGTCAGACCACTTCAGGACCAGTTATCTTGATTGCATTTGGCTAATGATAACTGGTCCTGTTCCTGTAACTACTTTAGCTACCGTTTCTGAGTGAATTATTCGTTTAAATTAGACACAGTAAATACATTTTTTTTTGTTTTTCCCTGCCAGTTTACGTTTAGGCTGTGTGGCTTGTCATTACTTCTTATTGTGTGTACATGTTGTGTACAACGTGAGGTCTCCGTTGTTATGGTACATTTCACCGTTGTTATGGTATATTTCTCCGTTGTTATGGTACATTTCTCCGTTGTTATGGTACATTTCTATGTTGTTATGCTATTTTTCTCTGTTTTTATGGTATATTTCTGTTGTTATGGTATTTTTCTCCGTTGGTATAGTATATTTCTTTTTACAGAAAATGTGTGATAGTACAAGCTGGTTTGTTTGTTTAAGTGAATTAGTGCATTTTTGTGCTTCATTTATTTCTTTTATGACAGAGAGCTGTGATAAACTTAAAAAAAAGGGTCAAATAAGTCAGATTTAAAAATATGCCAGAGGTGCAGATTGTCTGGTTAGCCTGAAAAAATAAGGTGACATTGACCACATTGTTCATTATACAACCAGTATTTCAGTGTTTGGGGCCAGGAAGACAGTCCTTGATGGATGGGGTGATGTGTCAGAGCATTTGTTATGCTGAGAGTAAGATAAAATGAGGGGCAATGACCCCTGACCCCTTGTCTGTGCTGCCTGGGATTCTGATCAATATCCAGCAGTTACATGAACATAATAGAAATGTCATGTGAGTCTGTTTTTTGTTTTTTTGTTTTTTTAAATAGAACTGAAGAAGAAAAGAAAGACTGGATTCAGGTGTGCTTTTCCTACGTGTTCTTTTCTGCATGTCATTTATATTCATTATTATTATTATTATTATTATTTAGTTCCTCTCTGACTTTCTACTTTCTCTCAACCTCCCCACCCCCACTCTACACCCCCTGGTCTATCAGGCAATCCAGGCCACCATCCAGAAGCACGAGCACAGTGTGGAGACGTTCCGGATACTGAACAGCTCGGTGCGGGAAGAGGACTACATGCCCCCCAGCGCACTGGTAGGACCCCTGCTCTCCTGCTCTGAGTGGGGTGGGTCCAGTACTGTGCCACGCCCCAGGGGGCGGCGCCTTTGTTTGAACCCTCCCTCTTCTGCCGTTCCAGAACTGCACAGAACTCGGGAAACGCGCGCCCACTCCGATTCGGGAAAAAGAGGTGACGCTGTGTATGAAATGTCAAGAGCCATTCAATTCCATTACCAAGAGACGCCATCACTGTAAAGCATGTGGTCATGTGAGTGTTGCAGTACTTACATACACAGCATAACAACCCTTTTATTACCATAGTAACCTTGGGGCAAAACAAACCTGCGTTCCCCAGCAAAACAAAGCCAGATGTTGGGTGATGACATGTTTTTAGAATTCTTTTAGAATTATGTTTGTGTTTGTTGGAGAATTTTGTGGCCATTATTTGATGCAATACGTAGAACATGTTTTTAGTAAAACCCACAGAGAGGATGCATGCAGTCAGAGGCTGATGGGCAGTTCTGTTTTCAGGTGGTGTGTGGGAAGTGCTCAGAGTTCCGCGCACGGCTGTTGTACGATAACAACCGCGCAAACCGCGTGTGTATAGACTGCTACACAATGCTGGTGGGAGTCCCGCCCTCTCCGGCCAGTCTGACCAATAGCACTCAAAGGAGACGCTCCATTCTAGAAGTAAGAGGCAAATTCCCACTGATTGAAATGATTGAAAATGAGTTTTTACCAAAGTCCCGTTTGCAGCTCTTATTACCGTCACTCAGGGTTACGATGAGAGATGGTGTCACTCATATTAGTACATAGCAACGTAATTACAACTTAATTACTTACACTTGTGTGAATGTATATCTTCGCTTAAGATTGTGTATATGGATGAACTCAGGAACAGGAAAATTGTTACTATACAAACTTTCCCTTTTTTTTTGTCCTTCGCATCTGTGTCTTACAGAAACAAGCCTCAGTAGCAGCTGAGAACAGTGTACTCTGTAGCTTCCTCCATCACATGGATAAGGGTGGGGGGAGGGGCTGGCAAAAGGCCTGGTGTGTCATCCCTGAGAACGAACCCTTGGTGCTATATATATATGGTGCGCCCCAGGTGAGTTTAACTGATCCAGTAGATAAAACAGAGGGAACATTTCTCATCCTGTCTGTCTCTGTCCTGTTGATGTAGAGCCAGCTCAGTGTTGTATTAATCCCCTGTTTTACTTGGTCCTTCTCTTTGTCTCCTGTCCTGTCTTGTTCTGTTCTTCTCTCTCTGTTCATTGTGTAAATAAATAGGATGTGAAAGCCCAGCGAAGCATCCCTCTTATTGGCTTTGAAGTCTCTTTACCCGAGTCATGTGACCGTCTTGAGCGTCGCCACGCCTTCAAAATGAGCCAGAGTCACCTCACCGTTTACTTCAGCGCAGACAGTGAGGAGCTGCAGCGGCGTTGGATAGAGGTCCTCTCAAGAGCTGGAAAGGGGGAGGAGCTACAATCCCATGGCCCAATCACTGAGGCTCTGGAAGAAGAGGGGGAGGAGCCAACCTCTCTAGGAGAAAGCACATGACTGGTTGATAAATATATCTTTTTGCACACATAAACTGTTCAAATGTGACCGCAAGGACACTATCTGCACACAAGCACTCCCCACTAACACACACGTACACTCACACACACACCTCCACTTTTACACACTTGTTCTAGTTGTAAGTTGCATGAAATATCTACAGGTACGTTTCTCTGTGTATTGCTCATCTTCTGTGAGTGTGCTAATCTACACGTGGCGTATCCAAGGACGTGTCAGATACAGTTGCCATGCTTACATCAGCTTTCCTCCGCGGCTACTGACTTCAATGTTAGATAGATCCACTCTTTCTGCCGGCCATTGCTGTGTTGTTCTAAATGAGTGATTTTCTTGACGGGAATTTCAGTGCTTGTAACTTTGTGTGTGTTGTTCCAGGAGAAAGCCAGTTGGTTTCATAGCACGATCATCTCAGAATCAGTACCACTATTGTGCTCAGTTTTGCGAAGCCAGTGATAGGAAGGGCAGGCTACATTTAAATCTGCTGCCAGGTTTACAGTTTCATAAAGAGTAAACAGAGTTGCACATCAGGAAGCTCAGTTTCACCCAACATAGTTTAAACAATAGTATGATATTGACCTTTCTGGTTTCTTTGTCCTAAGATTACAACATTCAATAATATTGGGAATACACCCCTTTCTCTGGCTTTAATTACGTGTTTAACAGATTCAGGAATTGGAGAGTTCTCCTAAATACTGGATGCATGTTGAAGGAAAAATATTTTAAAGTGTTTTTCCAGAATCACAAATGTCTTGTGTCTGTTGGAGAATTCCTGCCTCTGCCGAAATTTGTCAAGGTGACATTTTGCCAATCTGTGATCTGTTTCTCCCAAGCAAATCCCAACGCAAACCATAGAACCTGGTCACAATAACAAGTGTACAACAGGGGGGCTTCAACCAGCAGCGTGGACCATCAAGCTAGCTCACTTCCGCCACTCTGTGGAGGTTTACTGTATTGCATCCTAAAGCTATATAGTTTTCATATTTGGCTTCAAACATGATAAACAAAAGGAAAGTGTCTGGCAAAATGTAGCACTAAAAAAGTACAACAGACACATGACTGAATCAAATCATAGGGCTCTAGACCTGTGTGTGAGCGAGTCTCTTGCTACTCGTAAGACAAGAAGAGACTGTTCAGCTGTGCTTGTAAGTTGTATGCATGGAGACTGTTGTTTAACAAGACTGTGGGTACTAGAAGACTTTATATAGTGAGAGTGAGTGAGAGAGATGTAACTAGAGGTATTTGTGGGCCAGTTTGTATCATTCTAACATCAGTGATATCTGCATTACTGAGAGAGGGTTTTTTGATAAGAAAATCGAGAGTATATATAAATAAAACATGGTAAAGGTTTCGATGACAATATTAAGCGTTTTAAACAGTGTTGTATTTGTGTATGAAAGTGGTAAAAGGTAAAAAGACAATTGCATTTGTAAATATAATTTATTTCTCAGAACCCAGTTTTGTGGGTCAGGTATTACTGATGAGCTTGGTGTTCCCTTCATTATGTGCTGTTTTGATGGAAGTCAGAGAATCCTGTGAAGAGTATCGAAAACCAACTTCTCTTTTTTCACCACTTTTATCCTTTGGGTCAAAATGTCGATATGCAGTGTTTTAGAAAAGCGATTCATTTTCCCCCTCCTTGTTAAATCTGTTTTTAAAAATGGATCCAGTGTGGTCACAGAGCCTCACTCGCGGAACTGCCATGACTGTGTTGGATATTGTTTTTGACCTTGCTCTCTGTTGTTGAAGGCACTTGATTAAAAGTGAAGCTTGACCGGTGTGGTTGAGTTTCACAGTTCAGTGACCTCGCTGCTCCCTGCTCGGTTTGTGTTGGCGCTCCGGCTTAAGATGTAAGAGAAACAAGCAATTAAATGATAAGAGGAGGGCTGACAAGATTGAATCACTATGGAGTGGTAACAGTCATTTAAGGAGAGATATGTGTATTCTTGTCTGTGAAAGGTTGAATGGGTGTGTATGGGCATGGGTGCGGGAGGGTGTGTGTGTTCCTGGTTAATATTGATCATTGTCTAGTCTCCATTTGAGCCTGCCACTCCTTCACTCATGCAGACTGCCAGCATCCCCACAAAAAAAATCATGTTTTTCTATACTTGATGAAAAGCATGTTTTTTGTTTACCTGTTGTTTTTTTCCCTCTTCATTATGCCTTATCGAACTACATTTCTACATTTGACTTTATTTTTCTTTTTTGTTAAAGTATACTGCAGGAAATATGTATTGTTTTGTGTGTTGTGTTTATCTGTTATTATGTTTTTTACCACATATATTTATTGTCTTGTTTACTTTATGAACTTCCTTTCATATAGTTCTTGCTTTAACAAGAATGAGTGTGTGCAGTGCAGACCAAAAACACAAGACACTTAAATGCTCAAATCATGAAGGATGTATAGAGATTATTCTGGTATGTAAGGTTATAGCCATCCTCAATTAACTCACTATATGCCGTAGTTTTACAAAATATTTTGATCTGGTGCATGAATTTTGATTTCCTAAATACTGAAAATCCAGCATCATCACAGTATTAGTTCTTGTCATTCCTGGTCTATAAACTGCTCCACTAAGCTGTGCTTGCATTATTAAGCACTAAAACATAATTTGATGTGTCAGGACACAAGATTAAACTTTAAAGTATGCCTTAGGGGATTCCGATGCAGTTTATTTCAACAGACATGTCATCATGATTGCAGTTTTGCATATTTTAACAAAAGATGTTAGAAGTAACATTTCAGTACTTTTAAACAAATGTTTGAGTTTAGCGTTTCTGATGTATGATCACAGGAGCAGCTTTGCTGAACACGTTTTTATAAATCATCCATTGCTACGACAGGACAGTTCAGCTTTCTTGCGTAACACCGTACCTGATTAGGTACTGTAGGCAAAGCTTCTAAAAAAAAGTAATGCTGTAAACAGACAGCCAACGTGAACATATGCTTTAAGTATTATTCTGGCCTATAGGATTGTGACAACATTGGTGCTGATATTATACATGTTTTTATACTCCAAATAGAATCTCTTATTTATTTTACAATGACCTTCTCATAGTGAAATACTGAACCACATAAAACCAGGCGAGAGTGCTTCCTATACACACAACTGCACATTTAGGATTTAGGACTTTAAAAAGGCTCATCTTTGGTGGACCAGTGATGAGTGAATCTAAACTGATTTTATTTCCCCATTAGATTGCTTCCCTAATGTTTTGGTTTTATTTCTTGCCTAATGTTTCCAGACAGTTCTAATAACATCACGGCCACTTTGCATTCCACTCAGTGGTCAATCATTCTAGAGCTGAATGGGCCTTGGATTTCAATTGTTTTTTCCCCCAATGGATTAACTGTCAAAATTCTGCCTGTCTGAACAGGAATAATTAGTTTGGGTGAATGTGTGAATGTAATGAGGTTGGATTTAATTGATGGTTGACCACTGGTAGCCTTGTTGGCAGTTCAAAATAAATTGTAATCTTAACATGTTTATGCCTGAAAACCTTGGTATGGTCTTCCATCATTGCTGGAAGATTATGGGAGTATTGCTTCCTTTATAATACCAGTGTTAAATCTGCCTCCAAAAACATGGAACTACCAGAAAACCCAAAAAGAAGTATTTAAAACGATGTGACCGTGTTAATCTGTTTTTAAAAACACAAAACCAAAAACCTGACAAGAAACAGACAACATAAACAGTGTTGCATTATGCAGATGAGTGATTCATTTCATGGATATGCCAAACATCAAAATAATTTTCATTATGTTTCCTTCCACATTAAATCTGTATAGATTTGTTGTACACATGACTATTACTGTTATTTCAAGTACTATTCTAATTATTATCATTAATTATATTAGTGGCAGGCCACTGGGTACCATTGTATGTTAATAATCCAATGAAATCTGTGCAAGATCATGAAATTGTTTATGAATTAAAGTAATAAAAGAAAGACTTGAGTGTCAAAGTTCACTTCAGATTACAAAATGTCATGTTTTGCCCATTACTTTTTAAAACATCTTTCACGGAAAAAAAAACAGAAGATGTAGGATAAAATGTGATGAGAGAATAGCCCGTCATAAATCTCACTTGATGCCAATACAAGACGAGAGATCATGTGAACTGTTACATCATAAGTTAAAAATAACTTTTATTACCTATATAAAATTTATAGTTGCTTACAGCAAATCACTTTTTTAGATGTTTGGAATATAGTCGGTAAAATGTATATTTACGCAGCGAGGGTTAGTGACCTATTATGTATAACAGAAGGATGATGAAATTTCTGGTAAAATGTAACAAAGACGGGGTATATAATGTTACAAGTAAACAAGAATTTCCGTCCGCCGTGCTATTGGAAAGACGAAAATATGTCCCAGCCGTAGAACACGAGCATTGGCCCACTCATTGGTCCATCAACCCTCTGCCGATCAGTCGTCTAGAGGCAACGTAACTTCGGGGTTTTCCCCATTCCAGAGCCGCTCCAGTTGGACTGTTTGGTCGCTACTTCTGGATGCTTTCCTTGCATGAGTCATCTGAACAAACTCTTATGAAAGCAAAGCTAGCTAGCCACTGTATGCGGAGCTTTACCGACGCCCAAGCATTACTGTTAGCTAAAGGGAGTTAGTGTGTTAGTGTAGACGGTGTGACGACATTAGTATAAAAAAAAAAATCGGTTCACGGTGATGCCTATCTAACTCTTGAGATTTCAACTCGACCGGATGCATTTCCAGTGGATCTTCTAGCTGTTTATGTAGATAGCTAGTGAATGCTATATACGGCTAACTAAGATACCGTACACTTTGCGAACCAGAAATAAGCAAACCAAGAAGTCTAAAGAACTACACTACATGTGAAATATTTTTTGGATTTTAATCGGACATCGTAATTACTTTAGCTGAGTAGCTAGCTAGACAGTTTGACAGTAAACATCTGCGTACGCGTTTGTGGAGAAATGTCTGGCGTGTCTGTCACAAAACAGGAGCAAGGAGAAGGAAAGGGAATTTTGGAGTCTTCGTTTCCACAAAAGAGCATCAATCACATAGTGCTACCTGGACATCGAGCTCCTCGCGAGCAACCACAGACGGTATTCGTGATTCTTGATTCCACCGCTGAATCTGTTAATCTTATCAGGTGAGTTTACAAACCACTGTTACTTTACAGATTTTATTTTACGAGCCATCTGACGTTGTGGCATGTATTGCAATTCGCTCCAATTCATTTTCGCATGTTGGCTCTTGTCTTATTTATAACGAAACTCAAAAGGTAGTCAGTAGCAAATACATTGTACTTAGTGTTACACAATAGTTGAACGTAGCGGTAAGATAACAAAGACTGAAGCAGAAATACCACTTCATTTGCACAAACTAATTAATCAATCTGTTTACTGGTATGACATGAAACTTGATTTTCCTGAGTGATGTGAAGATTTGGAGCATAAGATAAGGCTATATGACAACAAAGACGATGGATCTTTTGAACAGTTAGATAATCCTACACTTTGTTTGGCTTCTTGCAACACAGTTCAAAAGTGAACTGACCTCTTGAAAATAACATTAGAGACATGTACTGCACTCAGAAGCCTCAGTAAAGCCATTTTTAGATCTTGTCTTGTGCACCTGCACACCTTTTAATTTCATGTTTCTCAGTGCATAACAGCAGTTTGACCTGGGTGTTAATCTGATGCTTGTCACACTGCCCCATCTGACTGACTTGAGATCTTCCTTTGTGACTCTTCGATAAGTCATCCAGCAGAATGCAGAGTAAAGCTCTTCATCTTTACAAGAAAAGGGATTTTGTTTGTGCAGAAGCACAGGATTCAAGAAATACTCATATAAAGTCATGTTTTCTCTCTGAGTGTGTATAGGGTGAAGATGCTTCTAGAACAGTACTCTCAGTCTTTTAGGCAGACAAGTGACCCGTTTGTGCTAGTTGTTAAAGCATATAATTGGGGGAAATTACAGACCACAAATACTGTTTATGTAAAACATTTTTAGTCAACAAACATGGTGTGGTAAATCTTTAAATATCTGTAGCGAGAGTTTGTTTGCTAATCCTTGTGGAAAATATTGTAAGGGGTTTGTTGTGATTGTCTTGTTTGTCTTGGGACAGCAGAAGTATTGTGTATGAAATGAACAGTAGTGTTTAATAAGGGTAAAAACCTAGTAATTTCATTTGTAGAACTTTGTAATCTTGCCATCAATATAAACATGTTATATTGCTGTTTTATTAACATAACATTTTAATAAAAAATTTTTTTAGCACACATAAATATGAAGCACCCAGAAAATATTCTTTCCCATTAGAGGTTCCAGCTGCTTTCAAAATTAGACGTAGTCTTTGAAGTATTGAGCGTCTGAAAGACAACTCATTTGACAGACTGAGCAAAGTTAACCTTAACTCATGGACAGAATATTTCAAGCACCCACTCTGCCATCTAGCTGTGACTGGAGATCTTGCAGACCTTTTGAAAGTCAAAACCGCAGACTTGCACTTCTTGGAATCAAAAACTGATGAGGTGTTCCAGAGTTGCACGTGTGTCTTTTTCGCTGAAATATGAGCCTTGTTGAACGTGAAGGCCTCCATTTTACTACCACCATCCTGAACTTGGATTTCACAGGAAATGACTCAGCATGTTTTTACTGCTTCGGTTTCCAGTGAGCTCTGTGCTTCAAACAAATAGAAGATGAAAAACTGCTGAGTCCAGCGAGTGTTGTGACTTTCTTTGTGTGCCTCAGGATATGTGTCAGATGCACATGCTGCAAGAAAGAAAACCACTCAAAAGCACTGCAGCCTAGACAGAAATGATATTATGCTGTTGATCTTTTAGATGGATATTTTGGCCGACAGGCTTGTGCATGGACAATATCTTGGTTTTTTTGTTCTAAATCTGCCTTATGCTTATGTTAAACTTTTTATTTACCATCTTCTTAAAACATACATCCTGTACTTGAGCAACACAGTCACTACTCCAACATATATTTGCCAGGATTTTAATATCAGCCACTAAGCTTTTCAGTATGATCGGGCTGTTTAGTTCTGTCCGTCTCTTTAGTGCTGATTTCATATGACGTTTTTCACCATGTGGGTTTCCCATGTGAGTGTGGCAACTTTCAAGATTTCTTCCTCATTGAAAGTGCCACAGGGTTTTTTCCCTTCCCCTGCTGCTGGTAGGTGTTTGGATCCATTTTTCTGCAATGCTGTTTTGTGACAGCATGTTGAGAAGAACCATCCAAATATTTAACTGAAATATTGAAATCACGCATTTCGCTTGTCTTTTTCTAATCGCACTGAAATATTTTTTTGAGGCTATATACTTTTGATAATGTGCCTTGTCAGAATTACTACAGATAACTCTGGTATTACCTAGTAATACCAACAATACACCAGTGTAGGTGAATAGGCGTAAGTTAATTTTGTTGTGGGTTTTCTATTAATGTAGATTCAGTTGAGGTTCTAGACCTTTCTCAATTGTTTACTCTTAAGGCCAACTTTCTAGCTCAAAGCGTTCTTCAGTTGTCAGTAAAATAATTGCCAAATATTGTAACAGTCTTATAATTTCTTATGTGAGTTTGCTTTCCAGCCGTTTTCTTATATGACATGAATTTCAAAGTTAACCGTCAGTCTGAAGTTGAAATCGCCATTTACTGCGTGAATTGAAAGATCTTCAGGGTGTATAAAGTGATACAGTTGCTCCCTCTGGCGATGGCAGTGGTATGTTCGGGTTTTGCACGGCTTCCTATTTTGGGTAAATACCAAGCTCCGCTTGGTCGCGCGTAACTGGAACGATTAGAAGTGCACTTTCCAGAATCAGGGGAACCCTTCTTATTTGAATATTTCGGCTTTTGAAATCCAGTACTGTGTAAGATGCGATGAGATGTCTTTTGCCATCCCATCAGGAGAAACTGGGTAGACTGCTGGAATGTTAGCCGAGCACGACCCATCAAGGCACGATTTGGTCCCGGACTAAAATCAAAACACGGTAGAGGGACACGCTTTACTTCGTTTCTGGCGTTTTCGGAACAGTTTTACGTCGAGACATTGCCTTCTGCGTTGTGAGACATTTACAATTTTGCCGTAGGATATAACCGGAACTGGAATGACGTTTAGTTTCCATCACTTGGATAACCCACATTCTCATACACCATTTACGAAGCTGGTTTTTACATGCATGTATTTTGTTTGTTTACCGGAGATCCGTTGTGGGGCCCTACGTCGTCATACCGATCGGATCTGAAGGTTGGTTTTTGTAGACATTTGAAATCCTGTAATCGCGAAATAAGCGCTTGGCGTCTTGGCCCTGTGATTGTGTTCACTCTCGGGCGGCGCGCGCATTGTAGCGTAAGGGAGACGAGCAGCAGCGGACTTTTAATCATTTTCTTATGTGTCGCGTGCATCAGAAAATATATAGCAAAGACCGATTGGTCTTTTAAAACAGATAACTACAACCTGAATGGGTGGATAGCCTAAACGATTTTCTTTCACGTCAACTACCTATGAGTTTCTCGTTGTAATCTTATTTTGGAAGGTCGTTATGCTGTTTATAGTGGAAGGTGTTGGTGCAGTGTTGGTGGTTTTGGTGACGCTAATTTGAGCAATTAAAGGTATGGTAAGCAACTTAGTCAGAACACTTTTCCTAACATCTGGAGAATGCTTTACAGCAGTCAGATATATGCTCAGAGGGGAGTGGTCTGTTATTACCACAGACCAGGGGGAGTGGATAACGTGATGATGTAGACCACCAGCATCCATTCAGTGAGGATGAGGTGGCATCTCTTCTTCCTTGGGGTAAAGCCAGAGTAGCTCAGTGATGCTTTAAGTCAAGTTCAAAGATATTCACATGTCCATGAGTCCATCTTTGTGGTCTAGCTCCCAAACAATTTTCCCAGTCAGCCTGACTGGTTTTGCCTGGCTTGCTGGTTTCTGGGCGGTCTTATCTGCTTTTGAGAGGCATTTGTCATTTCAGTTTGGTTATGTTCTTATATTTCAGTCTAGCGATGTTCTTATGTTCTCAGTGTGGAGCCCCTGTTACCAGAGTCCGGGATCGTGGCTGACATCGAAGTGGACGGCATCCTCACATCTGATTCAGACACTTTCTATCAGCTGAAGAGTCAGCCCATCACACTCAGGTGAGTCCACATACATGCCAGCACCTAGGATCAGGCAGTGATTAAAACGTTATTTGTTAATGTTCATGTATTTGTGCTTCAGAGTCGAGCGTTTCGCATTTTAAATTGCTGCTGATATTTGTGATATTATAATAATATCAATAATATTTATTGATATTTATGTTGCAAGTTATTAAAGAAATTTGTTTGTTTGATGTACTCTAAACACACTGGTCAATCTCAGATATTCCTGTAGATATGTGAGTACAACTCAAACAATAGCAGTATAACTCAAACAATCACAGCTGTATAACTCAGCAGTATAACTCAAATACAATCACAGCAGCATAACTCAGATGATCACAGCAGCATAACTCAGATGATCACAGCAGCATAACTCGGACGATCAGAACTGTATAACGTGGGTGATCACAACAGTATAACTCAAAAACAATCACAGCAGTATAACTCAAAAACAATCACAGGTTTGTTTAGCTACACCAAATTCCATCTATCCACACCAGATTAGCCAATAATCCACCCAAACTCCACCAAGGGTTCAAGGTCTACCTTACATACCAGACCCATTTCAAAGGATGAGAATGCTCTCATGCTCGTGGTGTAACAGATTGTTAATTGCACACAAGATAAATCATATGTCTTGGTGCTTTTAAGGAGATTTCAATGACTCAGAACTAGCCAGATCTCTCTCTCTTCCATCTGTGTGTCCTCCTGAAGCAGCCCTGTGCCAGTGCAGACTGCAAGGAGCTCTCTTTCCTGAATAGTGTGCTGTAAAACTAAACCTTTGATCACACCAGATTGACTGCATGGTTGTGCAACCACACATCTTTCAAAGGTTAAGAGGTCAGGAGAGGCCCAGGGTGCATGAGCTGAACTCTCTCATAGCCTCACCGCTGTGATCTGGGTGGCACACTGCCCTGTGGCCCTATATGCAGAGAGAGGGAGAGAGAGACAGACAGAGGGAGAGAGAAAGAGAGACACTCTACATGTTGTTGCCGTTGGCTACTCTGGGAGTTCCCACAGTGACTCAGCAGAAATATGGGGCATGCTGGGAAGAGGTGTGAGGGACTTTCATGGGAAACATGAGATTGAAGATATTTCAACCATTCTGGCTTTGTTATTGTTTCTGCAGGATTTATTTGTGAAAACTCAGTTTTCAGCTTTTGTTTACCATATATAATCTCAGTGATGTGAACAGAGACAAAGTAACTAATCTGTTTCCCCATCCATTAGCAAAGTTAAATTCACAGCTAAGGGGTACTTCATAATTTGTTAGTGATGGTATCTAGTCCCTTTATAATGATAAGTATTCTCTTCTACAGTGTATCATTACAGCATTACTCTGCAGGTAAACATAAACTTTGTTTAATTGTGGGCCACTGGAGTAAGTAGACTTATGCTCTGCTCGACTATGGTGTACTGTGTATTTGGAAGATGACTTTACTTGTGTTTTCGTTTCTTTAAATTGCTCACTTGTTATCTTTGTCTGTTGTCTGGTTTGTTGGTTTGTCTGTGGTAGTTATGCTGCTTTAATAATAGTAACCACAGTGTATATTTATACAATAGCGCCTTTCACAAACCCAGTGATGCTTTGCAGTGTTAAAATGAAAACAACCTTGGCTCACCCATAGAAAAAATGTTTCTCTGTAAGAGACTTCAGTTATTAATACTATACTCAAACTAGCCCATATTTATTAAACGTTTAAAGTTAACAATTCTGTTAAATTAAATAAGGTAAGAATTTATATTGACAGAGGTAAACTGACCCTACATTAGAAGTTCAAGATGCTGGACCATTATATCCAACAGTTTGGCTTCACCCTAGTTTTTCAAAAAGTTTGGTAATAATAGGATTATTATTCTGGAGGGTGGGGGGTAGCTAGGGGTTCCAGCCAGAAGGTCTAAAGAAGATCCTAAAGTTGATTGTCCCTTCTGCCCTTTTCCTAGTGACTCAGTTGCCCCCGCTGTGTCTGCTGCGAGCCCAGGCGCCTCTGCAATGACCTCGCGGGTGTTGATGAGGCAGGAGCTGATGAGGCAGCAGGCCCAGGACCAGGAACGGAGGGAAGCCCAGCAGCAGGCATCCAGCGCTCAGCTCCGCCCCACGGACACCTCACCCGCCATCTCCGTCTCCTCCACCCTGCCCGCCGCACGCCCTACACCCACGCAGGTTCCCGTGGAGGTGCTGAAGGTAGGAGCAGGGCTGGGGAAGTACCACTGCACTGCTGCACTTGGGGAAACGTTTATGAATGTGGTAGAACAGGCTGAGCAATTTTGATAGTTTTGGCTGTATTTGACTGGTTGAACTATTTCCAGTAACAACACCATATGGTTACATTATATCATATTAGTGTGGCATTTATTGAAATGATTAACTTTTTAGGCTTGATTTTAAATGATGTTTTAAAAAATAGATACCTGTGTTTACTGGGGTGTTGTAGCTACATCTTATGTTACATTTATTTGTTTTTTGTAAAACAGAATAGTCTCTTTTTTCAGTGTAGGTATTTACAAATATATGAATTATTGATAATTAATAAAGTGTACAAACACCCCCACCAACACAAGGTGTGCTCCTGCTCCCTTTCCCTCTCCTCAGGTTCAGACTCACCTGGAGAACCCCACTAAGTATCACATCCAGCAGGCTCAGAGGCAGCAGGTGAAACAGTACCTCTCCCACACGCTTGGCAACAAGGCGGCCAATCAGGCACTGGCCACGTCTCCCTCCCCCCAGGCAGGCTCCGCCCCTGAGCTGGCTCCGGCCGCTAGCAGCACTCCCAGCAGCCCCTTGGCTGTCTTAAGCCTGGGACCCAACAAAGAGGAGGTAAGGCTCCATCCCACACGGGCTACTGGTCTGGAGGAGTGCTGGAATTTCACACGGCACCTCACTTTTGGGATCTCAGAAGGGTGTTGGTCCTCTTTCCAGAAAGTGTTGCAACAGAACACTTACTATTATGAATACTGACAGTGTTTGTGGTTAGAAAACTTGGCTTGAATTCCTTGCTGGCTAAGTAGGTGCTGCACTTTGGCAAAAAAACCTGATCATCAGCGTTTTAATTTTACAGTAACCTCGGGCATGGAACTAACAGATTTGAAAAAAGTTTAATTTTGCTACTTTCTGGCACAAAATCCATACTATAATTTTCATCTTTGTTCTTGACCAGCCCAGTTCTTCATATAATAGTGTGGATTAATTCATGGCATGATTAACTCTCTTACCAGTGAGTCATCAGAACAAGACTAGGCAGTTCTAGTTTTGCCAAACCACCATTGGTTGCATAGCAGTTGTTGCACAAGCATTAATTCCATTTCAACAACAGGCAAGCAGTCAGTCATACAGGGTACAAAAGACATGTCCTTCATATTAAAAGTCTTTGAAATGTAAATTAGACTCTAGGGAGGAGATGATATAAAATGTGGTATTTAAAATAATATAGGATTTAAATGAAAATGACATAAGTAGACATATCGGTAATTGTGTGCTTATTTTTCCTGTTTGTAATAATGGTACAGCTGTTTTGAATGGGTTATTAAACAACCCAATGAAAACTGTATATTTTAAAAGTTATTGTATCTTGTTCTTTGTTCAATTTAATAACAAACATTTGACTTCTAAGAAGAACAAGACCAAGAAGACTATGTAATTTTAGTTAGCTTGAAACATGAATAAATAGCTAACATTTCAGTCACGTAAGTGAACAGTACAATGGTCAATAAAAATAGCTTCAAATGTGTCCATCCCCAGTAGAAGATATACATGTGATGTTGCTGGGAGTGATCTTCATGGGATCTCATGTGAACTGTGTCCAGTTTATTAGCTGAAGTCCAGTGAAGAACGTGCTTTACTTGTGAAATCACTAATGACTTGCTGCTGTGGAAAAGCACTTGCATATGAAAAGGCAAAATGCTGATGCTCGAATTTGCCAGTTCCTCAAAAATAGCGCCCCCTCTGGTGGGGGTAGGGGCGCTGATGTAGTGTGCATCAGGTTTGAACTGGAAGTGAGAAATTCAGTAGTCTGCTTGCCAAAAAAACTGCAAGGCATGCTTGAACATTTTGTGGCTCATGGTGCTCCACCGTGTCACCACATGCAGGGAAGTCCAGCATGTCCCACCTCTTTGTGCTAGTAGTCCAGTGCTGGAGAACAGAGTGAGTGTTAATAGTTAATGAACCTCTAATACTGGGGAGTTTAGCTCCGCGGTATATCCTGGTGCTTTTTAAGTGCCGTTTGTTCCTTCGGTAAATACGGTAGCATGCTTTGTCGTGCCCGTGTCAAGCTGACCAGACCTTCTCCTCCACTGGCTGTTTAGTACAGCGCTGTGCTGGTAAATATCACACTAGCAGCTGAATGGGCCCCTGCACACTTCACACACACTGTGGGTCTGGCTAGCAAAGCTGCACGGCATGTGGGGCTCCTTTCCGTCCACTCCTCCCCGGGTGCCTGCTTCTTCCACGCTCGCGCGGGTTCGCGGCCCACGATGAAGTACACGTCGTCTGAGGTGGAGTGAGCGTTGTCGTCGTCCGTGGCTTCAGCGCGCTTGAAACGGGGTTTCCTTGCTGTTTAAACTGCATGGGATTGATGGCTGGCGTGTGTCGTGGCTGTGCTGGTTGTGTCACTATGAATCTGCTGTGTGTTGGTTTTTGTTTATTGTGTTTGTTTGTTTGTTTGTTTTGGTGGCGGGTGTGTCTTGTCAGCCTTGTGATTCCACGCAGAAATACGTTCACGTTGTAAAGAACTAGCAAGAACAGCCCTTTTGCCTGCTTCTTTGGACATTGGTTTTGTTTCTGTTCGTTAACGTGCAGATTGAAGACGTCATTGATGACATCATCAGCCTGGAGTCCAGCTTGAACGATGAATTTGTGACGACACTCATCGACTCGGGCCTGCAGCTTCCCAGTACGGTACGTCTCCCTGTCCCAGTAATGCCCCAGTATGTCTGGACCGGAACCTGAGCTTCAGCTACGGCCTTTGCAACGTCCGTCATTTCAGTTCTGTTCTCGCTGATTTCTCGAATGGAGGGGGAAAACAGTCTAAGATCTTAGAGTTTCACAGGTTAAGTCTGGTGTTCGTGATCTGGATTGCTGCTATTTCTTCTCTAAGCTATTACAATTGATTTGTTCTAGTTATTGTCACCTTAAATGCTGTTTAAACAGTATTACCATTAGCTACTGTCAGCGCTTTATTTTGGCACTGTGCTTTTTTTTAGTTTGAAATATACCTTTAAACATTTACATGTTAAGCACCTTGACTTGCCTTTTGTGTGAGATGTGCTGTGTGAAGAGTCACAGTGGTGAAAAATGCCTGTGCATTACTTAAAGCTGTTTGATATTCCAGACAGTTTCACTTTTACTGCAGTACAGGCAGCCCTGGTTGCGATGGCAGTCCTGGACTTGTGCCTCAGCATGTATTCCAGCAGGCGGGGGGGGGGGGGTTGTTTCTGTGTTTATTTTTTTGCTCAGTGTAGTTACATTTTTGCAAGAGGAGTTGGACTCCACTGCTGGTCTGGAAACCAACATACACTTCTGACACATGGCTACCAATGGGTGGTGCTTGGTAAGGAGCGTGCACAGTTACAGAGGGAGGGGGTCAGAAAAGCACACACACGCACACACACACACGCACACACACGCACACACACACACCACTGAGTGGCCAGTGAGTAAGAGTCTGTCTTAAGCTGTGTCTGTGTGTTACACTGATAGCTAATAGTGGGAGGTTTTTTTTTTTTGGTCTTTGAAAGATATTTCCCCATTCTCAACGTTCTTCTTCTTTTTGTTTTTTTAACCGTAAGAGAAAGAGGAAGAAGTGTGTGCTGTTGGTAGGAGAAGATGAGGATTCTGGTTTTAGTGCCGGAGAATGAAAAGAAAAGAATTAAATCTGAGGTAAACTGGGTAGATTTTAAACTTTGGCTTGCTTGACTTTCTGAATAAAGACAAGATGATTGTTTCAGCATTACTGTAGCCATATTTCAGAAACCTATGAAGGAACTTTACTATTTCTAGATTCCTTCTTTGCAAGCTCAGCTATGACTGATGACAGTTTTTTACTCTTCAGTGGGATGATGTGATATGGATTGACTTGTTGTACTGTTGTAGATCATGTGTATTGTTGCTTGTTGTCGACAGACGAGTGTTGCACATCTTTAAAAAGCAAAGCTCTGGTTTTGAAGAAAAAGAGGATATTGTTGAGGAAGTTACAATACCAGATTTTTTTAAATGTCATATCTCAGTGTTCCAATCTGATCTGCTTGGTTATGATTAAATTTTTTACAGAATAGGAAATTTATATCATTTTTGGCTCATAGTTCAGCAAGGAGCTTAAAATAATGGAGACGCCTTATCAGATACTAATAATCAAGCATGTTTATTTGTAATTCCCAATAAGTGTTTTTACAGGTTATTAATGAATATTATTTTATCCGTCACACTCTCCTTCTTACTGGGGATTTGAAAGTCTTTGCATAGTAGGTAACTGTGCAAGAACGAGGTAATTTTGAAAGTCTGTGCAAGTAGGTAATTTTAAGGTGAATGAAAACACTAGAGCAGTCTGGTAGTTTTGTGCAGAACACCAAATTTTCGCTATATCCATTTTACATTTTGTTTTTTAAAGATCAATTACTGGGTGTGCAGTTATGGACTTCCCTCAGTGTTTTTCTGCCAAGACAAATGCTAAGTCTGGAATCCACAGTGCTACACATCCACTTTTATATGCTTATTTTATTTATTTATTTATTTATTGTTTGTTTGTTTGTTTGTAGCGCCAGTGTTAGCAAAACCGCAAGTTGTTGTAGGGTTTGAAATCCAATTTTGAGATTTGATTGTGTATAATGCACTACTGGGTAAAGGACAATAGTCAAGTTGGTTTAGTCATCTCAGAACACATACAAAGTACACAGAGAAATGAAATGGCAAACTTCCAGGATAGCAGCCCAAATACACGATACAACAGATACCGTCTAATAAGTGATGTAAAACATGATGGATTCAACTATGCAAAACTCATGCGTTTTATCTTAGCAGTTTTGTATTTAATTCCAAGTAAATTAAAGACCTGTTGAAGCAAATATGAGTAAAACAGCTGGTTCATGTTTTCAGCTCTGGATCACCTTCTAGGAGGGCAGTGGAGAAGATGAGTTTAGGGAGAGCTACATGGAGACTTTCCTCAGTCCCAATGAATGCTGAACCGCACTCTGGATTCCAGTGAAGATGCCTTCAGGCTGGCTAGACTGGCAGGGAAAGACAGAGAGACTATTTTACTTTTTTTTCTTCCTAGTTTTTGCCGTTAGTGGTCAATGCCAGTACACAGGCCAGAGTCCAGTACGATGCTCCCACCCAGGGTCTGCAGTGATGGACCATGTGTGTGGGAACTTCTGATGTGTCAGTTATTGTGTGGCGGCCACATGGCAACCATGCTGTGCCACTGGGTGGGGTTGGGAGGTGCTTATCTAGAGATAATGTAGTGGGGTGGTCCAATTTTAAAGTTGTGCTATTGGTGGGTTTCAGCTGCCAGTCTCAGGAAATCTCCTCGATGTGTACAGCAGTGCTGAGATGGCGACGCCCACCATCACAGTCAGCAACTCCTGTCCTGCAAACTTGCACAACGTCAAAAGAGAGCTGACAGGTATCTTCGCCAGTTCAGTGTCCTTCCTCTCTCTCTCTCTCTCTCTCTCTCTATCTCTCCCCACTTCTCTTTGTCTTAACTGTCTCAATCCTCCTCTTCCTTGTTACTGCTCTGTGGCCCTGCCGTTTGGCTGAGTCAGTCTGAGGACTCTGTCGCATGGTTCCTGCTTGCTCCACTTCCCTTTTCAATGGCATCTCATACACAACGGGAGTGAGCAGCAGTCACATCAAACTAGTGTCCAGTCAGCCTTTTATCATCTAAAGAACATATTAAAGTTTTACAATTTCTAAGCAGGATGTTGGGAAACTAGTCCATGCTGTGGTCTTTATACTTGTCTTCCCAAGACCACAATTAAACAGTTACAGCTTATCCGGAATGTGGCTTGTTTGAATGCTTGCCAGAACAAGAGGAATTAACCACACTCACTCCACTTCTTAAACCCTTATACTCAATGACTTATTTTAAAGTATATTTTCCTGTAAATCACTGAATGGAGTAGGACCTAAATATATCTCTGAGCTGCTAGTGGAGAACTTAGGATCACTTTGGTTTACAATTTATAGTAATCCAGTAGACCTCTTGGATCACCGCTAAATGATACATTAGTGGGGATGTTGGAAGTTTCATAAGTGCCACCAATTGGAACTGAAAATGTTGTTTTCTTGTGCCTTTGTTTAGTAATGGAACTTTAATATTTAACATTTAAATGTATGATGTCTTAATTGATTACGAATCAGTAGAATCACATCGTAAACTATGTTTCACCCCTATACTAAGCGCTTTTTCACAAACGTGTACAATGCTGTATGAAATTAAACTCACTAACATAGTAGTTAAAGAGTGTGATGCCAGTCATTTGTCACATATTTCCAAATGTTCATAGAGTATAGTAGAGTATTTGAGAGCACAGTATTTCTACATTCTGTTGTATTATTTTGTGTGGTTCTGTTATCAATTAAATAACTGTTTAATTCCTGTTTTTAAGATGCTGAGGCTAAAGCTCTCATTAAGGAAAGACAAAAAAAGGACAACCACAACCTTAGTAAGTATAACTCGGACTTTGCTCAGTGTTTCCAAGGGTGGAGTTTTCCATGACTCTGTTGTTGTGAATATTGACCGTGAAACAGAACGCAGTCAGTGAATTTCAATACACGTGTATTTCTGGCCCAGTCCCATTTCACCCCTCCCCCCCTCCACTGAGCCCTCCCCCTCTGTTTTACATGTTCACACCTAGGGGTGCGGGGTCCTTGTCGGGACTGATGGGTAGGGACAAATGTTAGATCTACATAGCCTTTTAAAGATTTGTCAGAAATTCACTCCAAACGGAGTGTTAAGAAGAACTTCTCAAAATATGAATCATCAGCAAAATGGTTGCACAACTCAAAGAAAGCCACAAATATAAGCAAATATTTCCCATTAATCTGAAGGATTGTTATAACCATTGTATTATCTTGGTTTAATGTCGCCGTAATGTATTATGGTCCTTTTTTTCATAACAAGCATTTAAAAAAAACACTAGTAGCATGCTGTTGTCTTGGTAGCTAGCTAGCTAACATACCATCGTTGATTTGTGTTCGATAGTCCTGCATTTAGACTTGTTCATAGTACGTTCCTTCTCCTTTGAAGGCATGTGACCCCCAAGTCCAGCTGTGAGGTTGTTGAACCTCACCCCTCCTCTGTCGTCAGTGCAGGCTGGCACTGCGGCCTGCAGAGCGGGGATAGAAGTCTGCTGATGAAGCAGTGTTCTGTTTTATTTGGTGACGCACCGCAAAAGCCTATAGCCCAAGCAAAAAAGATCACCACGGCCGAGGACGGCACACTGGAAATGTCCTTCAAAAACCCATTGAAACTGTTTACGTATGATTACGCATGAACAGTCAATGATTACTGATGATGCATCAGATTCTTGAAGGGTTGTGCATTTTCATAGAGGAGGATTTCATCCACTCTGCCTTGTAGTTCAGTCCCTTGGGGGAAGGGGACACTCAAAGATGAGGGATAGTGGTGAGGATAAGTAATAGGACAAGGCCCGGGTCTAAGCAGAAGGAAGTGTATGGATACGACACATTTTACATGCTTGGCTGAAGGAAGGATTTCTTCCAATGAAGAACTTCTGAAGAGCATACCTTATATTTTATACAGTTTTACACATTTTACACATAAAACCTGCAGTTATCTTTTTATAGTTGTACATCACCTTGGCAATATAAAGAGAGCCATCAGCTTTCAGCAAAACTGAATCATTACATTCAGAAATAGAACATTTTGTATTTAGAGATGGCAGTAATGGGTGCACTATCACTGAGTACTTTTATCTGTCCACAGTTGAGCGCCGAAGACGGTTCAACATCAATGACCGCATTAAGGAACTGGGCGAACTTGTTCCAAAGTCCAGCGACCCGTCAGTATCAATTATGTTTTGCTGTTTTCAGAATTAGTTGTAAGAGGTTTACAGTTTATAATCCTTATGCTTTAATTTCTTTATGAGTTATGAAATCTAGCTGCATGTGTTGGTGCACACGTAGTTTGTGTGTGTGTGCGTGTGTGTGCGTGCATATAACCTGTGCCATTTACTGTTGCATTTACTGTGGAGACAGTGAGATGCGCTGGAACAAAGGCACCATCCTAAAAGCTTCGGTGGACTACATCCGCAAGCTACAGAAAGAGCAGCAGAGGGCCAAGGACATGGAGCTCAGGCAGAAGAAGTTGGAGCTGACCAACCGCAGCCTGCTGCTTCGCATACAGGTGTGCCCCGCCCCTCTTTTCCCTGCATTAGCCCCGCCATCACCCTGCATGAGCTCAAAATTCAATCCTGAATTTTGAAATTGTTCATAGATAGTTTCTGTTATGGAACCATAGGTTTTCATATCACACCCATGAAGGTCTGCCTTCCCATTACATTCTACCCTCCCTTCACTTAGGAGCCAGGGTGACACAGTGACCTTTCAGCGTTCATTTAGCCACCAGTCAGTGTGTGTCGTTGTTCACTCTGGGCTTTGTTCCTTGGCCTTTGGTTCAGGATAAATTAGACAGACTGGAGAGATATAAATGAGTATAGTTTTAAAAGCATGTTTATTGTTTGAAAAGTAGGCCACAAACAAGTAACTGAAGCATGGGAGAATGTATTACTGAGGTGTTATGTGTAAACACAAGAGCTTTGTGCCAAAAATTATGAAGATTTCTGCACTACTTGAAGCTCCTTCATCTGTCTGCTTCTGTGACTGTAGGAGTTACGATATGGTGCAATAGAATTACTCCAACTCTGTGTTGGCATTGTCACACTAGTGGAGTTAAGAAACAAACAAACAAAAAGCCCAGCTCATGAGCCCAGCTCTTGTGTTATGGTTGTGATCACGTCTGGTGTGAGTTTTAATTCGCTGCTGGTTTTTTTTCTCTCTGGTTCATTCGGATCAGGAGTTGGAGATGCAGGCTCGTCTCCATGGTATCACTTCCTCCCAGGCTTCCGACTCCGCCCACAGGCAGCAGCAGCAGGTGCCACAGCAGGAGCCCACGTCTGTGAACTGCAGCACGGAGCCCCTCTCCAAAACCTTCCTCACACTGGGTGGACATGGGCTCAACCAGACCACAATCTCCACTCTGCTTTCCCCTCCACCTTCGGCTTCTCCCGTGGGCGAGGCCATGACCATCCCGCTCGACCTCGGGACCCTAAGCTTCGGCGAGCTGGATGACCCTGCCTCCTCCATGTTCAGCCCCGCCTTGATGGGAGACATGGGTCTAGGGGATATTCTGATGGACGACAGTGGTGCACTGTCGCCAGTAGGGGGTGCCGATCCCCTGTTGTCCTCTGTCTCCCCAGGGGCCTCCAAGACCAGCAGTCGCAGAAGCAGCTTTAGCATGGAGGAGGACTTGTGACGGACGTGATTCGTGATCAGCGGTTTAACATCTAGTTTGGCTGAGAGACTGTGAGTTTGGCCTGAGAGACACAGAGCCGGCGAACACCCAGTGACGTCTTCAACCCTGCTCGTGCGCCTCACGTAGCTGACGTCAGTTGTTTATAATCGATTACTGTAAAAGGCCACAGTATGGTATGCAGGTCCCTGCTGAAGTAACCAAGGCATGCACTGCATAACCTTTACCTCCAGCAGTCAGAGGTTCAACATGCAGTTACAGGGAGCAGAGCTAAAGGCCATTGTTGAGAAGAGCTGCACTGTTTTTAAAGGATGTATGATGCAAATAGATGTACATATGATAAATTTTACAGTTAGGGATCAGAATAAGTACCTGATTTAATGATTTTTTGTGTTTATTGAACTGTTATAGAAGCTGAAATAGACACTGTAGTTCTAGGCAAAGTGACACCGTATTCTTTAGTAAACACAAATACTACAGTTGTTGAAAGGTGATTATATAATGTTTATAACATCTAATTGTTCTAAAGACGTTCCAAACAAACAAGTATGGCGTGCCAACCTGGAATTTGTATTTGTTGGTGTTTGTAGAAGAATGATGGTTCAGTGATGCCCTGGGCTCACATGTTCCTCACCGTTGTTTCATTGAAGCCAAAACAAACAAACAAAAAAACATTTTCTGAGGACAGATTTTGAGAATGACAGCTGGATCGTTTTAGATCGAGTCTTCCCATGGATCATGTAGCTTACCATAGTTGAAAGGGATAGTACCGTTGAACTCCTGTGTTGTAGTGTTTTGTTGTTCAACTGGTGTGCTTGAGTTCATTCACTGTGGAAGTGTTTGTGCATTTGTGTGAATCTTGCTGTGGGTGGGTGTGCGGATACATGTGTGTATGTTTATATAAGGACACGATGAACTTGCCAGGGCATACTTTTAAATGTCCCTCAGGAAATCAGAACTGGTAGAAAACAAAGTATCCTGTGCAAATTTGCTTTCATTTCCTGCTCTGTCTGGAAATGGAACACCACCCCACCCCAGCCAATCACACAGACAATCAAACAACGGAAGTGGACTCTGTTAAGGCTAGTTGTCTGTTGAGATTTTAAAAGGGATAGCTTTAAAATGCAAGGGTTAGAGGATTTCCACCCCTACTGGTTTAAATGAACTCTGACTCTATTCCATACCCGTTAAAAATGGTTATGTTAATCCTTTTAACATGTCCCTTTTGGCAGAATGCAATCATTTTACAGAATATTTTACATCAATCACATTTCTAGCAGGAATAATTATTCTTAATAGTTTATGATTATTCTCTCTATCTAAAGCATTGTATTCAGGAACATGGGTTTTTTAAACACATTTGCTTTCCTGTACGTCATTTCTCACGTTTTTCTCCTGTGTTCTGCCTGGACTCTTGCTTGTTTAGAATCTGATCTACTTCCTTTCCTGAGCTTAGCGACTTCACCACCTACATCTGTACTGAACCCTGATCTATCAGTCTGTGTCTGGCCTGTGTTCTTGGAATGTTCCGGCACTGAGCATTTCAAATGGTTTTAGAGTGTTTATTTGTCAAACACTTGGTTTTAGAGACATACAGATGTGTAAAAATGGTCTCCCGTAGACACTGACAAAAGGGGTTGAGGTTTAGTGCTAGAATATTCCTTTAATATTGAACGCC
This sequence comes from Sternarchorhynchus goeldii, assembly GCA_028565775.1. Lineage (NCBI taxonomy): Eukaryota > Metazoa > Chordata > Actinopteri > Gymnotiformes > Apteronotidae > Sternarchorhynchus > Sternarchorhynchus goeldii. The sequence continues at coordinate 7,235,714 of JAOXYF010000022.1, forward strand.
CAAGTCTGTGATTCCAAGCAGAAAACATCAGAAACCCCCCCCCCCCATGTTCTTTAAACACTGATCAACTGCTGTGTTTTGTGCTATCTTCCTGAACATTGCCTCACCCTTATTGCTTCAGAGGATGGTTTGTGTATTGCATCCTGAAGTCTTGCTGCCAAGTCAGCAGGTCTGGTTTCATCTGTTAGATTATGTTCAGGACGTCCTGTTTGTGGGCCGGATGATACACTTAAGGATCATCAGTCTCAGTGTGGAGGAGTACCGTGAACGCAATGCAGTATAACCCAGGATCAGAGCCACACATTTGAGTCATATGCAAAGCGCGTAGCCTTTGGCCCTCTTACTTCTTAGTTTCTTGAATTCAAAAAGACTTCTGTAGTTGTTGAAAAGTGACCTGAAATATTTTCCTTCTCAGGCATCCGCAAACCATTCCATCCACTTTGAGATGAGACCCGCTGGCGTGCTGACAAGTGCTACGTTTGCTGTAAGAGTTTTTTTATGTTATCACTGATGTAAAAGCAGGGCAAAGCAGGCGTGCTGTTGAGGACCTGTGAGGTTCAGCTAATGAAGCTTGAACATGTTTTGTCACACGTGCTGAAGGTATTGCTGGTGCTGCTGGTGTCGTGACTGCAACGTGCTGACAGGTACCTCTGTTCGATATGTATATATGATGTAGAACGCCAGTAAATATGGGTGCCGGCCAGTGAACACAGCAGCCTCTACTGCATGTGGAGAAAGTGACTTGTACACATTGCCTTGTTAACTACAGCTGTCGTAGCTTTTCCACTGGAGCATGTTGTAGTAGCCTGAATGTGAGCATACATGCATATATTTTCAGATATTTACTCAAATCTATTTTTTTTTAATATTAGATATTAATTATACCCCAAAGTAATGTAATTTAAGTGCTCTGCAGGTAAACCTACACATTTTCATTTTACTTTCTTAACAGGAATTTCAAAGATATAAATGCCTTCTTCCAAAAAGCCATGAAATAGCTGTGCTCAAACAAAGGAACCTCTTGGGTGAAATGAAAATGAATTAATATGAATAATTTTCCAGTCTATGCAATGTCAGTGTCTTGTAGGATATGGGAAGCCACAGTTTGCTTGTGTTGGGTAGTTTGTTTGTTTTTTTCCTGGCACTGTAGAAAGGTTGCCATCCTTGCTATTCAGAGATGCAGGTATGTAGCTTTATAACGACACCGCTGTGATAACCGAATGTCAGGGGTACCTACCCACTGCTTCTAAAAATAGGGAACTGTCATGTTTCTGGTTAGCAAAGTTTGTTTTTTGTTTGTTTGTGGTTTTTTTGGGTTTTTGTTTTTTTGGGGGTTTTTTGAGAAACTGCCATTTTTGTAGACGTTTTCCCCAAATTCACCTTTTCAGACACAGCAATAATTTAGCTTTTATATATATTTTTTGTAATACTTGATACGATGTGCAATTTATGTTGTCAAAAACATATTAAAACTTCTATTAGTGTCTTATCTGATAGCGCTGTGTCAGGGGCCTCCTCTGTATAGTAGGCATTTAGAATCATGACTATTGGAAATGAATGGAAGAGATGAGTTTACACCAGCGTCTGCGGTGGTTCAAGACGTTTGTCAAAAGGAAAGGGAATTTCACATCTGCTAAGCATCTTTTTTCTCTGTACACTAATACCTCTTTTATTTGTTGGTATCTTAAAAAAATGTGTTTAAGTTTTTCCATCGCTCCACCTTAGACAAGCAACAGTTACTCCAATATCAGTCGTTTTGTTTTAATGTTTACCTTCATTTTTTATTTACATTTTAGGGAAATGTATAAATGAAATTTAAAAATAAAGCGTAATCTCGTGTGTCTGTGTAAACGTGCAAGTCCTTTGACTGTACATTGGTATAGAGAAAGAGAGTAACAATTGCAGAACAGTAGTTTTTCTTCTCCAGCCATGCAAGCAAAGCGCTTCTGAAGTTGTAGGAGGGGAACCTGATATTTAGCTGCCCTCTTTGACACAAGGCTGCTGACGTTGGTTGCAACCAGGGGGCGTGTGAGTGGGATCCAGAGGAAGTACAGAGAGTGGATCACTGCACAACCAGAGGATTTCTGGGAGCAGGATAAAGAGAAAGTACGTTTGGTCACAAAGAGCCAGTCTGATGGGTTTAAGACAGCTGGGTAGATTAAAGCAGATATAGGAAAGCTGGGAGAAGCAGGGATGTTTGGTCCTAAGCCAAGTAGATAACAAAAGTTCAGAACTGCACACTACACTTGAGTGTTTGTTACAACAGAGCATAAACACTGGTCTGTGTATAGAAGCAAAGAAATTCAGCACACATAAAAGCAGTATAAGGTGGGTTGTGCATGGCAACAGACAGGCTAGTCTGTAACTGTGCATCTTTAAAATACATCCAGAAGGTGTACTCAACAAAGTGGTTGCTAAGTGTAAAATTGGGTGTTTATTGCAAGTGCTAGGAATGACCAGCAGAGGTCAGTAAATTCTCGCAGTCCTGTCACTTTAATTACCAGTGGTGTGGTAAAGGCTTATAAATAGTCATGGTAACAAGTGATTAGCTGCTATCAAATAATAAGGCTGTACATTCTAACTGAATGTGTAAATAATAGACAGAAAGAGAGACTTGGTGCCTGGTTTTCAGGGGTCATGTTTGTATGTGTTTTCATTACCCTCAGAATACATAGATTATTATTATTATTCCATCTCTGCACCTCCCTGCAATAAAAACACGTCTTCTGAAGCCTCATTTCCCCCATAATCGTACCGTGTTGGTTTTGGCTGGGACTCCATTCCCACCTGCAGAGCACTGCAGGTTTTACTAGAGCCTCGACTCTCAGGAACACTCGCCTTTCTGAGTATAACCTATTCGGTAGAACCGTACTGATCTTCAGCACTGACCTGGTTTACAACAGGGCAAGAAGGAGTCTGCGTGGTGTTGAAGATATGTGTAGACCGGAGTTTATTCTGTGCCAAATAGATGCTGAGCACTGTCTGATTCGAACAAAAATTGTTTTGATTACTGGGACAACAAAGGAGCTAGTCACACAATTCTGTTTGTGTGCACAATTTTAATCATGACTCTCGCTGGAAAAATCTGTTTCATACCTCCTTTCAGAAAAGCCTGTCTGTGTGCAAATTATTATTTATCTTATTAAAAATCTGTCATAATCTGTTAATATTACATATTAACTTGTTTTGGCCAGTTGCCAATCTAAAAAGAAAACTAAGAAGTTCTCATTATAACTCTATTTCCTGATTTTCTGAAAAATATAGTTGATTTTTTTTTTTTTACAGTAGCAAGACTATAATTTCTCTCAGTTAATTTAATAGCAGTTTTGTTCTCCACAAGTAATCCTTTCAAAAGAGGAAACACCTGTTTATGCTAAATGGTCTGTAAGGTTTTGTCTTTCTGCCAGAGGTGCTAAGCCGAATGCGCTAGCTGGGTGGTGTAGGTTATTCTTGAACCTGACTGCTTCATCTTTGTGTCCAGTTGGTTTTCCTCTGCAAGGGCAGGGACGTAACAAACTGTGTGTGTGTGTGTGTGTGTGTGGGTGTGTGGGTGTTTCAAACTGGGTGAAACAGCCCTCCCTAACAATACTTTCAGAGGGGATTTTACTTCCCCATCAAAGAACACCTTCACTTTTGAAAAGCTTGATACCCTCATACTCCTGAGCAAGGGTGAGCCGTTCTGCTTGGTCAGTATTTGGCTTTATCCACATCTGCTCAGTTCCATAATGGAAACCAGTAGTTTGTTGCATTTGTAACCAAACCGTCATGAGAACCAGCTGATTCCAGCTCCAAAACAGATGGCTTCCACATCTTGTACAATCGGCGCAATTGTGTGGGTTTTTTTTATTCTCTTGCGCACCTGGTTCGACTCGGGAAAGGCCTAAAAACTGACTGATGAGCTAAAGAGAACGAGAGAACACCGAGCAGTACTGTGGGCCTCTGCAGCTGAGCACGATCCATGGTACTTCAGTCCTGATAACAGCAGAGCTCCAAACTCAGCTGACTCATCAAGTCATTTTGAATGACATTAACCGGGGTCTCCATGACTTTATTCTCTGCAGAAAGTTCCAGATGCAGTGTGTCTGAATCAGCATCCCATTAAAAAGTAAGTTGTTGTATTTTTCTGTAATCAAAAAATGTGTAATGAATTTAGAAGCAGTAGGTCAGTGATTCAAGCCTGCTCTGGCAGCTGAGTGCAGTATATGGGTAGGGCTGTCTGAGTGGCCATGCTGGAAAAACTGCTTCCTGTCCGTGCCGGACAGCGTGGGTGCTTTGAAGTGCAGCACTCTTAAAAAAATATATATACGGGTGGAGCGTCAGGCATAGCTCGGGGTCCTGCTGGGGTCCTGCTGGGGTTTTCCTGTAACCCCACTGTCATCTCAGTCACTTCCTCCGCTTCCTGTCTGGAACGTCTCTGGTCTGCACACAGCCCTCCTGCACATCTCCAGCCCATGCGGGAATCTAGATGCTGTATTTATCCAGCATCACTTTTTCTAACCATGTATGTGACAGTGGATACAGTTTAAATATTTGCTATAGATGGGATTTTGGAGCCAAGTTTCTAGTTTTAAGGCAACGGCCAAATAAGACGTTGCTAGTATGCCCTGTCCGTTTTGGTGGTAACAGTCTGACTTGAGTGCATTTTTATTGTTGTTTCTGGGAGAAGGCTTTCATGTGAGTCATCATCTCTTCCTCCTGGACCGGTCACTCTGCCAGCAGTCTTAGAGATCACAACCCCAGCAGGCCAGCGCTGGACCCCAGGGTCTCGTCCAGCACGTGGGGGCGGCTTCACAGGAGAAAAGTGGAGCGTGGTCCCATTTCCTCTGGTTAAGGAGGGTAGGGTTTGTTTCTTAGCCCAGAACCCTTATTCTCATGTGTTTTAGCTTCACATAAAAGTATCCCCTCACCCCAAACTTCTGTGGTGCTCAAAGCAACAGTGGGGGGGGGGGATTTTATTATTAAACCAGAAGGAATTATATCAGGGTCTTCAAAAGAATTAAATGTTCTTTCTCATTTCCTTTATTTCATAAAGCATCTTCAACAATAGTGTTTTGGGGTGGAGCTCATCAGCTTCATTTTTTATAACACCCCCCCCCCCACCTCTCTGTTTTCCTCAACACCCATCAGCCTTTGTCTGCAGTGCCACTGAGTACACACACACACACACACACAACCAACCTCAGGGCGTGTAGTCGGCTGAAGGAAGACTGTGAAATTCTACATGCCCAGAGGAGTATGCAGTCATTTGATATGGTCACCCAGGCCAGTTATTTTTGCATCAGTTTCAGGGCTGGACTCATCAGGCTTCCTGATACATCAGTTACAGCCAAGAGTACTGTACACACACACATACACACACACACACACAGTTTATGACTGCGTATCTACCTCTACCTTCAGTCCTGGGATAATAGGTTCATGTCTGTACAGCAGTGAGACCAACACTAAAACGCAGACCTTTATACCTATAAGCAAAAACATAAATGTAAAAATGAAAACAACAGCAATGAAGACGTGAGTTCATGCTTATGAAAACCAAAGCCTCTTTACTTCATTTGATGCAAAATACAAAAACACTCACACTGAATCAGCAGATATCATAAGCTAATGAAGTCCAACGACTGATGACTTCAGATATCATTACAGATCACAATAAGAAGGTTCATATGCTAAACCCAGTATCTGTTAAGGAAACAGAGAGTGGTCTAGCGTGTGGCAATGGGCTAGATATACTATTTGGACTGTATTTGCTTTGTAATATGGTCAATTTCAAAGCCTAAAGAAAATGTACACCTAGGACCCTATTTACATCTGGAAGAAAAATGTGCCCCTACATGGAATCTGGAAAAGAGCGGAGGTCACTGTACAGTAAATGCTCAAAGACTCCCAAGAAATCAGATTACAGCCAGAATCTGCTGGAGCAGCTCCTACATTGATTAAGAAGATTGGATTGTGCCTCTGTGGTTCTCAAGTGCAAACATGCTCAATTCTTGCAAAGCAAGGGGGGGGACACACACAACCTAATCAAATTACAAAACAGACACAATTAGGCATGTTGGATATAACCGATGACTGACAAATAATTATACCTCACACAGATACAAAAAAAGGTTTTAAATACAGTAAGCCTGAAGTTCCCCAGGTCCATTGTTCAAATGACCAGATTAAGTCATTGAAAACACATGCTCATACCATGTAGGTTTTGACTCATTTTATACAGAGCAATCACAGCTTGATGTTAGGCACTGACCTCTCCCTAGCCTGGGGAATAAATACCAGTGGCAACATAATCAAAACATCATGGCAAGATGACACATCCCGGATTCTTTGACCTACATTACGTTTTTGGCTACGTTATTGCCGTCATTAGCTCTTTCACATGTCATTGGCAGCGTGGGTTTCTACGCTGGGAAGCAGATGGAGCAGCAGTCCAGGCACATCTCCAGGCAGTCGGAGGACTGGCAGCAGTCCTCTAGAATTGCGCAGTCCAGCAGGACGGAGCAGGGGTCCTCGGTGCAGCAACACAGACCTCCGCCTGCCTCCGCACAGCAACACAACGCCTCACACTCCAGTCCACAGGCCAGACACTGGGCCAGAGCAGAGCACAGGGACAGGACCTCACAGAAAAGACAGGCCAGGACACAGTGCACGCAGCAGTCTGGAAACACACACGCAAACCCGACACAACCCATGTTACACACACACACACACACACACACAAATAACACACACAACACAACCCATATTACACACACGCAAACCTGACACAACCAACCCATATTACACACACACACACACACACACATACACACACACACAAATAACACATACAAAACAACCAACTCATATTACACACATGCGCACACACACACAAAAACAACACATACAACACAGCCAACACATATTACATGCACTCACATACACACACACACATAACACATACAACACAACAAACCCACATTACACACACACAGGCACACACACAAATACAACACATATAACATGGTAAACCCATATTACACACTTACACACATGCACACACACACACACACACACACAAACAACACATACAACATAATCAGCACATATCACACACACAAACAATACATACAATACAACCAACACATTACAAAAACCCTCACACAAATTCAACACAACAAACCCATATTACTCACATGTACACACACACACACACACACACACATAAACTACACTCATACAACACAACCAACACATATTACACACACACACACATACAACACAACCAACGCATATTACACACACATACAGAATTCAGTTAATGCTAGGAATGTAATAAAGATTTACACAACAGATCCTCTAGACATACATAACTGAGTCCAGTTATCCTAAAGCATCTAATTAACCCTCCCCCATGTTTTAATGGTTCAACACACACACACACACACACACACACACACAAATGGTGACTGCCTCGAAAAGCCACATGGTAGATGGTGTCCTCTATCAGTAACCATCACCAGACCCTGGAGTGCCAGGGTGCATGAGGTACCCAGATAAAGTCCCCGAGCTGGACCAGTGCAGGCCAGAGATAAGACCCACGCATGTTTACTGCTGCTCTCCTGTGCGGGCAGGTCTCTTTCCAAATGTGCTGTCCGGCAGTTTAAACACACTGATACTATGCATTTGAGCCCTATCAGCCCAGTTTGAAGGGCTGCTGTTCAAACATGCACGATGTGAACAACAAATGGCTGAAAAGACAGTGGGGGAAATCCCAGTCCCTCTACTGGAGGTTCAAAACAACTTTTCCCAACGATTCCTCCACTCACAAATCTTTCCCTGATGTGCACATGTACATTAAAGATGTGCTTGAGTGGTGTTACGATTGCATTTGTCTCCTCACCACCATCTGCCACTTCCTCTATCTGAGTGGCATTGCTTTTCAAGCTCTGCTTGCTTTTGGAGCCGGACGGCAGGCGCTTGTCGAGGGGCTGCCGCCGGTGTCCATTGCACTTGGGTAGGTGCTTAGGGCCTGGTGCCCTTTGACCTGTAGAAACAGTGGGGGGGGTGCAGATTGGTGATGATCCATTGGTCACTGAGTCCTGTTGAGTGGGGTCACTCAGGTGCACAGGAGACTCTGCAATAGAGGAAAAAGGTTCTCTGAATCACATACAGATATTCAGGTACATTTACAGATTTCTCTCAATCTGTATCTATAAAGAAAGATGCTTTAGGACGTCCCTATGGAAGGATGCTGCTTTGGGTTGGGAATGTTTTCCTCCTCTCACACAAGTCCGATATGGAATTCAATTTGATTTATTTATTTTTAAATAAACATATTTTGTTTTGTTCATCATTAGTGAAGAAAATAAACATCTGTTTATCGGTGGCTTAAAACAGCTTAAAGTAGGTAACTGTGTAAACCAGTAATGGTGCTACATAAGATGGCTGGAAAGCTATGAAAGTTTGAATTTTGTTAGTAAATTACCAAAAATGAATGTAACTACTATGATAAAAGGAAATTACAAGGAAAGAATCTTTGGTCATTTACTTTTAAGAAACAAAAAAAATATTGCAATGAATTAATTAATATATTTTAAAAAGTAAACATAGCGTTTCATTGTTTGTAAGAACTTTTCTGAAAGCAGTTTTCTTTCTAAAGGTCAATAATATCAGTGTGTGAAAATGCAAATGCAATTTCTCTTGGGTCAATTAAGTGGTCGATTGATCGATTAATCAACTGATCGATTGATGAATTGATCTACCTGTCTGTCTACATGCTGTTTGAATGTTTATGTTACCTACCTTTTTCGATTCTGTGGGGGATCACTGGGACGTGGTCAGGCAGGAGCAGGGCATCCTCATTGGTGATGACAATGTCTGTCCAAGACTCTTCACTTCCTCTGTGGCCTATTCCATTGGAACATGGAATCTTTGCTGATAGAGGATCTATCAATCCAAAATAGAAAAGAAAACTCCTCCCGTTATGGTTCTAATACTGGGATTAATCTGTTATGGTGCATGATATTCAAATTTAGGAACTACATTAACTCCTTTCTTTTAATCATAGGTATTACAAAATGAAATAAATACTGTATTAGTTGGTTAATTTATATTTAGAAACAAATGTGAATACAGTTCATGTGAATACTATTGTGAACACAATTAATGTGAATACAGTTCATGTGAACACTACTGTGAACACAAAAATTAGCTGAGCTGCTATATACACAGTATACACACTTTAAATTATTGGATTTACATTAACATATTCCATTTAATTTTATTAAATTTTCTGCAATTTTTTTTAAATGATAGAAACCTTATTATGTTTTTAAGTCACAACTAAGTGTAATCCACCTGTAAAAAGAGGCCACATCACAGCATTGCATTGTCCCTGTACAGTGCTCTCAGTGCTAAGAACATCACAGCTTTCTATATGACCCTGTAGTACTGTATTTCCTTTACAATTGAGCAGAAATGCAATTTCCCCCTCGGGGATTAATAAAGTATTCTGAAATCTGGCTGCACTAAAATGTAATCACTGTTCAATCACAACCCTCCACTTGGGAGTGTAGATGTAAACAGTGTTGGAAGCTCCTGCATGAAAGTGCTAGCGAATGCAAACAAAGTCACTGAAACTAATGAAAGATCAGTTTCCTGACTGGCCAGTTGCTGAATCCTGGGAAGGGTATGTGGTCATCATCACAAAGCAGCACAAAGTTCAACAGAAGACCAACAGTTGGTCAGCTTGAGAAAGTTAGTTAGATAACTGATCCAAGATCTTTGCAACGTGGTATGTGTAATGTTAGTCTGCCACTGCCAGGCGTCTTGTGTCATTCGTATTAACTAAAGTGGTCTTTGGTCAGCATTCACAGATAACACTAAACTGTCCACACCACATCTTCAAGAGAAACATTACTCTCCAAAACTAATTACAGCTGACTGCAGCAGAGGGGTATGGTGAAGTGTGCCATGAAATTATGTGCCTAGCACTGACCTCTAGAAAGCGAAATCTAGAAAGTGACCTCTAGAAAGCGAAATGCAATGTAGCAATGCAGACTGCCTATGAATCCAGATCCATTCACTTGCGACACGAGTTCAGAATATAACTCTTGAAAAAACAACTGCATGCTAAATACTTTCAGCAAAATATCAAGCGGCAGTAGGAAACTGTAAAGGTTTTGTTAGCATAATCAAAAGTAATATCATTTCTGTAGTTTAGTTTTTTCTGTCACGGTTGCTTTTCGATATGGCACAGAATCTGTTTCATAAAGTCATGGTAAAACAACACGTTAACCTCCCAGGGAGTGGCTTTGATTTTACTAACAGACCACGCTAAGCATAAATAGCATGCCAAGAATAAATAGAGTTTATATTTCAGATTTTTTCCAGACATATAAACAGTTGAAAATTAAGTTGAAAAATACCCTCGACACAGAAATTGCTAACACGGATTCCAGTAAATGAAAGCAAATAACTCTGCTAACAACTCTGAAATTTTCCTGAGCTGTTATTTTTGTTAAACACTAGAGCAGTGTCAGTAGTCACCTGGAACGTCTCCTGTCTCAGAAGTGCTCTCTGCTTGGGTGACTTGGCTACTGTGGTTTTCACAGTTCTTTGTTTGATCACTGCCACTGTCCAGTCCACTGTCCTGGTATGGGACTTCCATGGTTTCTGTCTCCTGATGAGACACCTGTAACTAACTCTGATGAGACATGAAGAAGAAGATGAAATGGTGTACAGGTGTACAGAGAACATTCCTATACTCACCGTCCACAAAATATAGTTCAAACAGTCGCTGTTGACAACTAGAACAAGATGGACTGAAGCAGGGAGAATGACTTCAGATGTTGGTAGTACCGCTGAACTACGCTCCTAACATGAGTGGTAATTCCAATCTGCAGACAATATACTTGACTTTGAGTATAAAACAGCACTGGTGTGCGTGGAATATTTCGAGAATCTGACTAAAAAACAAGGTCAGTGTGATAAAGGGAGGACTGTTTTGGTTTTATCTACTCACATGACTCACATGTTCTCTCAGTCACAAAACCATGACACAATACAAAGTTATTTCAGAGTGTCTGCTATAGACAGGAACATAATAATTACAGGTCTCATTAAAATAATTATAATTACTCTTACAATAAACAATGTTGGAAGATATATGTTCACATTCTACGTGTTAAGTAACATTAATGATGCAACTGAGAATTCGTAACCATGGGGACATGACAAGTTCAAATGGACATGCTGGGTATTTGAAATGCCCAAACCTCCCTTCTTTGACAGGATCTATCGTAAACTATTGTATGAAGGAGAGAGCATCTCGTAAGTGGAGGTCATAACATCTCATAACTGGAGGTCATAACATCTCATAACTGGAGGTCATAGGATTCTTATTTTCACAATTAGGAGACATTTACATAATCCCAGAATAAGATTAATGTGACAACACACACACAAACACACACACACACACACACACACACACACACACACACACAGTACAGGCTTTATTTAAAACACCTTTTAATTATTTGTGTGTATTTAATTATAATCCAAAAGATTCCACTGGAAGTTTGATTGTAAGGTTTTGTTTTGCTGTTCTTTAAGTTCTAATTCATCTGGCATGACTTAGTACAGAGGAAGAAAAAAAGGATTAACTTCAGAATAAATGAAGACTGAAAAGAGCTTCAAAAGTATGTGTGAAATGTGACTTTTGAGCATAAAACATCAGTGAAGACTTCTAAATGACGCATTTACAAGCCTGATAGAGACCATTTACTGAGCTACTTATATCCAACCGCCACCGAAATTCAATACAAATAACAACTTCGTCAAAAAATCTTTTCGTTTTCCACCAGTAATGAATGTATGCATTTTTGTTAACATTACGACGAAGTGTGTTTAAATGCAGACACTAGCTTTGAAATTATGCTAGTCTATAGTTTGTTTTTCGTTACCAACTATTGTCGATAGCAACCACATTAAAACATTAAATCAAACACAGACCTTGACTTGAACAGAGCCAGTCTTAGATTCCAGAAGATTCAGCCTTGTTTGATGTTGAAAGTAACTTAGATTAGTTTATATGGTGAACTTTGCGCTGTATTTAAACAGCGCAGCCAATAGCTGTCTGCTCCGAATATTCTCTGAGCAGACAAGCGGCAACTAACACGTTGGTTGGGAACTTCAGGGCGAACTCATGCGCTTTTTCCTTCCTCTTCAGCAGGGAATCGACACAAACATCCACAAATGTCTGATTCGTTTAAACTACTGGTCTTTGGCTTAGATACAGTATTAACAAAGACGTTTTGTCTCTTCAAACATTCAGACATTATTACTCTGTCCCAGTTGGCATTTGAAGCCAAAGACAAACTTGGTTTGTATAATAGGACAATAATAATAGGCCTATTTATGCCTTATATGTCAGGTTGGTAAGATAAAAAAAATAGTAAAAACTCTGTTGACCAGTAACAGTAAACTAAACGACCGTAAACAAACGAAAACATCAAACAAGTATAACTTAAGAAGTGAGGACCAACATTTTGTCTTGTCTAACAGCAGACATTGCTTAGGATCTTTTAATTGTACTAATCTCGCGTGGTGCTATAGGCACGTTCAACTGAAACAGTAGTTTATTTTAATATCTCGTGCTATTAAATAGCAGACAATTTATATATTGTCTATAACCGAATGTATGGAAATCCTTTGTCTCTTGATTTATGTTTAGCTTTTAATGAGTGGAACAAGCCAGAACACATTGTAACCTACTTTTCAAATGTACTGGCATTACAAAATAGCCCCAGTGTAATGCAAGAACAAATAAACAATCCGCAGTCAAACATGTTCTTCTTGATTCGATCATACTTGTTCCACTATGTCAAAACCTTGTGTGTACGTTTATTCAGTGTACGTTTAGTATCCAGTAGGTGGCAGTATTGGCGGTTGTTTCATAGGTATCAAAGAAGAACTCTAGAGGAAGCGGAAGGAGTTGTTTTTTTTTTTCGTTGTAAACACAATAGAGAGCCTGCGATGATTAGAAATCTAACGTATTTTAATCTAATATCGGACTTCTTCAACATTTCATTCTTCCCGTTTGCTCAGCAGTTCATTTTAGTATCTGTCTAGATACTTAATAAACAAAACATGGTAGGTAGGCCTATATATTGTTGTGTCTGTCTGGTCTCGTTAGCTAGATCTAGTCATAATCTATAAAATAATAGTATAGTGTAGGTTGGCTACGAGTAATATAAAACCCAGTCTTATAATTTAATTCTTCTTAAACATCTAGCTGTAGTCGTCTACGTGGTATTTTCGTTCATCTGATGTTCTGAAATGGACTGTAATCGTATTACTCCTTTCTCCACTAGGATAGCGAAGTATCAGACTTTGACCAACCTTCCGGACCAGAGATGAGCCTGACCCGAGAAAATGCACCGGTTTATTGCATTTGTCGCAAACCAGACATCAACTGCTTCATGATGTAAGGAATTCGATAAATGCATTCTGACGTTTTGTTTATATTTCAATTGAGGAAGAACTTGCCTTATGCGGCTAAAACTATTCTCACAACTAACGTTAACGTTTCCAACAACAGTAAATAGTAAAACTTGCGAATAATAAACCTACACTAAAATGTTGCCTTTTCATACAGTGGTTGTGACAGCTGCAATGAATGGTTCCATGGCGACTGCATTAACATATCAGAGAAAATGGCGAAATCAATTAGAGTGTGGTATTGTGAAAAATGTCGCAGTGAGTATCTGTTGTAGGATCTTATTTTCAGCTCTTTTACCTTTTTCTCTTTTTTTGGTTGAGGCATATTCTTTGCAAAACAATCTGCTGTTCTAGATAAAGACGACTCTTTAGAGATCAAATATCGTCCCAAGAAAAACCGGGAGAAAGATACAGAGTCAGACGGAATGGAGAAGCAACTTGACCACGGCACACCGGATTTTAAAGTTGATCGTCGTCGCGGGTCGCGGGTAAACGGCGCAGATGAAAATCACAGCCGCGCCTACACATCTGCGGTCAACGCGGACACGTGCGAAGCTGCTGTGGTGTTTAGGGATCCTTTTGTGTGCAGATCAAGCGCTCGGCACGCATGTGTGGGGAGTGCGAGCCGTGCAGACGCACGGAGGACTGTGCACAGTGTGACTTCTGTAAGGACATGAAGAAGTTCGGCGGGCCAAACAAGATCAGACAGAAGTGCCGGCTCAGGCAGTGTGAAGTGCGCGCCAGGGTGAGTCTGCGCACCTCGCCCGTTTTTGTGAACACACCTCTGCCTGACTATACGATGACGGTTTCACGTTTATGAAGTGACCACTGTCAATTCTGTCTTAATGATGCTAGTTTCACGGTCTGTCCCGTAATTCAATAGTTTGTAATCTACAGATAATAGGCTAATGGCAGAATAAAACACCAGCTCTCATTACAACACTTTAATCTTATCCATTACAGTAAAAAAGTGGTGCCATCTTTTCTGTAAAGTTCTGATTAGAACAGAAACTGTATTACATCTAAACTTGGACGTTTGTTATATGTGTCACTTTGCCGATCAAAGGGAAAATATAAAGGTGTAGACCATTCATAGCTTCTACTACGCTGTGATAAAGAAACAAATATTTAATAAAAGAAGATATATGAGTCTCAGACAAGTATCTTAGCTAACTTGGTTTCTAGGTTCAGAGGACTTATTACTGAAAAATGGGTTCAGTCTCTATTGATGGCTATTGGGTAGAACTCCTCACTGTCCTGTCCCAGTGCATCCATGTCTGCCGTGTTGCTCAGTGCTAAAAGCCTTTGGTGTGTGTGTGTGTGTGTGTTGGTTGGTGCTTCAGAAAATGCTGCGTGTGAAGGAGGATGAATATTCCACTTCTAAAGACATGGAGCTGCTCCATCAGGATGGTGCCCTGTCGGATGAGTACAGCGAGAATGAGATGGAGCTCTACCAGCAGTACCACGCTGGCAGATATGGAGACCATGTACGCTGATCAAACATCATCACCATGTTACTGGTCTCGGCGCTAATAACTTTCCGTGCATTTAAAAACGCGTTTTTTTGTTTTGTTTTCAAGTTGCCGAAAGGTTTTAACCCCACATTTTCTTGGTTAAACATTATGCATTACACTATCTCCGTAGCAGCTTTTACAGAATACCGCTTGCTCTGATATTCAAGACACACTGATTACTGCTCTGCCAAACATCTGCAGTTCCATTGGTAAACAGCTACTGAGTCAGACTCCGTGTGTGTATGGGGTTTCAGGGCTGGAACAGTGATGAGGATGATGGTTCGTACCTTGATCCTGCCATGCGGAAAAGAGCAGTGAAGGTGAAGCACGTGAAGAGGAGGGAGAAGCGCTCGGAGAAAAAGGTTAATTACCTTCACTAGTTTATCACCATCATGCCCAGCAACCTCTGTGCATGTAAACACATAGAGGTGAGTTTAGAATCAACAACTGGCCTAGAAAAGTAGTTGCTAATTGGCAAACTTGGAAAATAATCAGTTTTCAGAATCACAAATGGAACATTTCAGCCATGTTTAACGATTGAAAAGCAGCTATTGTCAATTAATATATTACACTTGAGATTGGCGGTTAAGTGGTTAATTGGTGCCTACAGAATCTTACACTTACAAAGCATTTTAAATGGTGGAACTGCTCTTTTAATAGGGTTGTATGACACTAGCCCCGTTGCCAGTGTGGCTGTTAACTACAGCATGTCAGAGTCTTAATTTCCTCCTGTTACGTTTCATCAGAAAGAGGAGAATAAGTCACGCAAGCACAAGCCGAAGCAGAAGCACCGTGACAGGGTGAGACACAGCGAGCGGGCCGAGCCTCGAGACAGCGGAGGCGTGAGGCAGTGTCTGGGGCCCAGCTGTGTGGAGGCAGCACGCCTCAACTCCAAGTACTGCTCCGACGACTGCGGCATGAAGCTCGCTGCCAAGTAAGATCCCCTCGCCAGCGAGCGGTGTGGCTCTCACGCGCAGGCAGGTAGCCACGGAGATCGAACTGTGTGACCGTGCGTCACCTGGTTTTTGTCAGTTTCTGAGAAAATCATCTCGTAATACTGACTTCTGTGCTTCTGTGTAATTTTTTTTGGAATCCTTGTGATGTATTCTGTTTTATGCGGTGCTCTGATTGCTCTATTGTGCTACACTCCTTTTTAAGCTCACTACAAGCGACAGCCAGCCAACAGCTATGCATTGTAATAAGCACATTATAACATCGTTATAACCAAAGTTTCAACTGTTTCTTCTGTCTTTCCCCTCAGCCGGATCTATGAGATTCTCCCCCAGCGCATCCAGCAGTGGCAGCAGAGCCCCTGCATCGCTGAGGAGCAGGGAAAGAAACTTCTAGAACGCATCCGTCGGGAGCAGCAGCTGGCCCGCCTGCGCCTCACCGACATGGAGAAGCGCTTCCACGAGCTGGAGGGCATCATCGCTAAAGCAAAGCAGCAGGTCGTGCAGCATGATGAAGAGGTCAGAGGGCATCACCGTGGCAACCATAATTACAGACTGATCGATGTATAGGACCGAAGGAATGGCCTGTTTCCTGCAGCCAAATGTGGGCAGGAGAGTAGTAGTATGGATGTGCTTGCTGAGGACTGTTTGTGATCTAGAAATTTATACTACTTTTATGGTCAGTGGAAATAGATGTTTGTGGCTTGGTGGAACCCATGGACACCAGGTACATGCTACTGTACTCTGATAGATCATAGGTATCACAAACGGTTTATTTTGTAGTATGGTTGCGTAGCATCAGTAGAAACATTACTCTGAGCGTTTGCGTTCTTGTCCCCTGTAGGTAAATGAGGGGGATGATGACACAGACCTCCAAATTTTCTGTGTGTCCTGCAGCCACCCAGTCAACCCTAAGGTGGCGCTGCGTCACATGGAGAGATGTTACGCCAAGGTGAGAGTCAGTTTGTTTCTTGCCGTTCCTGTGCTGTGTATTTTTACATTACAGCATTATTCTCAGTTAAGTTAATTAACAGCATAGGGTTGGACAACATTATAATTAGCTATTATTGTGATAATTATATAATGATATTCTTTTATATTAACATTTGATAATAAAACAGAATTAGACCAGTAATAAAATATATGCCTGTAAAGAACAACCAGTGGAGTCAAACTGTGAAGTGAAAGTACTTATTAACATAAGCAGATGATTGGCTGTTGGCCCATTATGTTATCATTTTTTAACCCATCACCATTTTGCTGGTACATTCTTACCAAACCTTACCAAGACTAAATATTGTATATAGTAAAAATATCTTCAAGTGGTATGAACTATAATACAAATATTTATATAATAACTTTTCCAGAAATTTTCCTAACATAACATACAAACCTGACTTCTTAATTATTAGAAATCATTAATAATTATTCATTATTCTGATTGTGAATCCCTTGTCTTTGTTTCCCATGGCAACAGTACGAGAGTCAGACATCTTTTGGCTCTATGTATCCCACACGCATAGAAGGGTAAGTGAACCTGATTAGCTTGTTCTCAGCGTTGCATTTCTTCAGGTCAAAGTATCTTTTCTTGAGAAAGTCAATACTATAATCAAATGCAGTAAGACGCTTTATTTTTTGCAGTGCAACACGGTTGTTCTGTGACGTGTACAACCCTCAAAGCAAAACGTACTGTAAGAGGCTTCAGGTTCTCTGTCCCGAGCACTCCCGAGATCCCAAGGTGGGTGAACACTTCCCTTCGAGCAAAGTTCGTGCGGTTGGCGAGGATTCGCACCCCAGTTGCCGTGGTGCGTTCCTAACACGGGTGGCGCTGTTTGCAGGTGCCGGCCGACGAGGTGTGCGGCTGTCCCCTGGTGCGCGACGTCTTTGAGCCCACGGGGGAGTACTGTCGCGTGTCCAAACGCAAGTGCAACAAACACTACTGCTGGGAGAAGCTCCGGAGGGCCGAGGTGGACCTGGAGAGAGTCCGCGTGGTCAGTGGACTGCTGCACCTGCTCACACTCCCCTTATTCTGTGCGCGCACGCACGCACACACACACACACACACACACGCACACACACGGGCAAGATATAATGTATGTATGTAACACAAGCCTTTAACCAGAACAAACTCCCTCCTGAAAAAGAACAGTAACGGCTGGTTGCACACAGCATACAGGACTCAATTATAATCTGTCTACTGACTTCAGAGGACTGCAGTGTTGCCAGCAGGAAACTTTGTAAAATGTATGGCAGCCTACTGGCTACAGCTGCAAAGAAAGTGTACATCAAAATGTGTGTACTTTTGTAGAGAGCATCCACTCGTAGAAGATAGTGGATAGCAGTAGTACCATGTGGAAGGTAATGTGAGACTGTGTGGGAGAAATGAAAGGTCTTTTCTGTACTGTAGCTGGAAGAAAAGGCCACTGTAACTGGGAGAAAAGGCCACGTTTAGTCGAGGATACACAAGCCGAGGGGCTTCACAGCAGGACTCGGCTAATGCTGTAGACGTCTTTGAATGCAGCGTGAGAAAGTCTCAGACTTACAGGAGGCTAATACTTGTTTTTTATTTTGTCATTTATATATTATTTTTCTGAAATATTTTACTCGATTCTATCTCGCATCACGGAGCTTAATTTGACACGATCAGAAGTTGTATATGGAATAAAACCGTGGTCTCAAGAAATATGTTACAATACCATTTCAAATTGTAATGAAAACTCTGGACCACACAAACACACGATCGTTAAAATGTTACAATTTTAGAAATTAGCTGCAGCCGACTCTTGCACAAGCACAGCCACATTATGCACTAATCCGATTCCGTGTTCTCACATTGTCTGTCCCCTAGTGGTACAAGTTGGACGAGCTGTTCGAGCAGGAGCGAAACGTCAGAACGGCCATGACTAATCGCGCGGGGCTGCTGGCGCTCATGCTGCATCAGACTATTCAGCATGACCCACTTGCTACAGATCTGCGCAGCGGCAAGGACAGATAGCCAGCGAGGTCTCCTTGGACGTTTTTTTTACGTTCTAATATTTGACTAATGTGTTTTTAAACATTAGGTGATAATGTTAATACTAATAATGTGTTTAAAAAGTTAAAAGTTATTAATACTGCTGCTTTTTTCCTGCAGGAGAGACGATGGTCTTTAGAAAACGTATCGACGTAATGTTTGCCGAGATGTTTTTGGTGCACCAATATAATAAAGTATAAAGTTTTACTCTGTACGACCACACTGATGGTGACGGTGTATTTCAGCGTTGTGCATCAACTAATTTGCTTACGGTTCGCCACGGTTTTAAAATATTACCGTACTTATGCCTGGTAATGGTCGGAGAGGAAAAACCATTCTTTGGAAATAAAAATATGCCCTCCAACGCTTGGTCTGGCCGTATTTGTATCTTAAGTTTTTGTTGTGTCACTGTTATAATTTACAACCGTCAGCATTTGATTCGCCATATGATCGGAAGTGTCGATTCTAACTTGACACATAGTGGTTAAGACACCCCCTTTAGTATTCAACCTGTACATATTCATCAAGTCAGAGTCCGACCTCACGTTACTATTTTATCAATCTAATAGTAAAAAAGATATTTGGTTAAACTGTGGTGATTACGTGTGCATGTTTAATAGTAACGTTAATCAGAACTCTGTTTTCATCCATTTGCATGCTATAGCTAGTGGTAATGTAGGTCGGTTTTCGTTAGGATTTAGAAAGGTAAGCGTTCATTAGAAACCAGACTAGCACGCTGGGCATATAGGCTACACACGAAAGTGTTCAAAAAGTGTATTGGCCAAAGAGCGAATTGTTTCAACATGGTTTATGACACGTGCCAAAACTAGGCCTTGATATGGGTCGTGGAATATCGGCTACAAAAAACAAACAAAACATGGGAAAATGCCCTCGGTCATTTATATATGATCCGGTTACAATTAAAAATGAAATATTTACATAGTGTAACATTATGTCTGCCTCTTTCGCACTGACAGGACGTTGATCAAATTCAAACTGTACTGTTATGATATGCGCTGATTAAACCGACTTTTTACCCTACCGTGGGTAAACCGTAGGTTGCATTCAGCACTGGTTATTAGCCATAATCCAGCGTTCATTATAAAGTTACCAGCTACCAATTGAGGCAATTATGTTTTTGTTAAATATAGTAAATTAGCGTAAAAGTAGCTATTCGACTTCCTACGACGCTCGTGCTTGCACATGCTCAGTAGAACGCTAAATGTGCCGCTAATCGAAGGCGCGACGAGGCACAAGAACGGCAGAAACGACGGCACGAGGCATGTTCGGGTAAGACTGCTTTTTCGTTATTTTCAGTGAATTGTTTCTTAACATCAAACATTCTGTTGCACAGTTTGTCTTGAAGTGCAAATACACATGGATATGCAACGAAAAGCTCCAGAGAGGATTATCGCAAACCGCGAAAGGCAACTCGTTTTTCCTAGCGAGCGTTTGCAGTCGTTTGCAGACAACGTCGAACGACTTGATGGTAATTCAAAGGAAAATAGTGGTGAGAGTTAGGAGTGGTGGGGGAGGGTGAGCACGGACGGGGGCTGCCTGAACACACTCGGATCAAAGCGAAGAAGAGGCTTTTGTGGTGAACTCCGCTTACAGCTTGTACCGAGAAATTAGGAGGTTTTGCTCTAAATAATATTTTTTTGCAAATCTTTGCACATGTACTGTGTGCACATCCTGATTGCAGACTTGGACATTTTTCATTGTTCTACGAAGACAATTTCTAACTATCTTTACTTGTTAGGCTTTTGTTAGCGAGTCAGCACACCATTTAATATGTAGTTTTTTATTCATTTGTTATGGTTTTCGTGTCAGCTTCCAGTTTGTCCTTACTTTGCTGTGTAGATGCAATAATTAGGTAGTTAAGGACCGTGTTTCTCTTTCATTGGGCATGTATTGATATTTAAACTTTGGGTCTCTTGCTCAAATCACTTTCTTGCTTAGCAAATCAACTGATTAGATAGCTCGCTGGTTCTTCCACGGACATCTCGACGCACAATTATGGATCCTAAAGCAAGCGCCAGAAATGCCCATTAATGGCTCAGGGCAGGCATTACCATAATGACATCTGTGAAACTCGTAGCAGTTTGTGGTGGCGCTTCATCTCAGCTGTCTAATATAAGCAAACGTCAGAGACTGCAAGTTGCTCAGAAGAGTTTGTTACTATAACAGGGCCCAGATGAGGGTCTACCTCATTTTCAGGGATATGTCGGACAGCATATACATTTCAAATGATCTATAGTTGCTCTAATCATTTGTAATATGTATGTTTTGCATTATTTTTCATTCATTCATTACTGTATAAACGTTGCATTACAAAGTATATTACTGTCAACAATGCATGAGAATCCATAAAGTTAAAAAGTAACTGCATAAAGGGGTGAAATGAAGGCAACAGCTGCAGCGTTGATCGTTCTTCCTCAGAAAACACCTTTTGCAGACTAAAATAATTATAAAACTTCAACAATAGTAATTACAAATTAATTAATAATAATGGAAAAAAAGGTTTTCCACAAGTTTAAGATTTCAGAAAAATTCCAAATTTGGGAGGTTTGGGAAAACATCATTGTGAAGTTGAGGTTTTAGCAGGGATTTAGTGAGTATTACCTTTTATGGGCAAAATGACTTCTTGTCACCTCTGATGGTCACATACAGACAAAGAATAGGATTTGGTAAACAATTATTATACTGAATGGTAGTATAGTGGTCAATATCTGAGCAGAAAAGGAGAATTTAAAACTTTTATTAAAGCAGTGTAACTCAAAGATAATATTTCTGTCTACTTGTAGATAAGCAGGGACTTATATACACACACACACACACACACACACACACACTGAGGCAGGGCTGATGGTGATGAGAATGAACTCACCAGTCTTGAATTTCCCTATAGGATCAATAAAGTATCTATCTGTCACCTAGAGTCTGTAGCAGGTCAGTTGCGATGCATAGTTACTGTTTGACAACCTCTAGTCCTTCCTCAGTGTTCATTTTTAAGCACATTTTTGATGGCCCTCTCTCATAATGGTGCAAAAATAAAAACCCCAACAAAATGACCACATTGCTGTGTCTGATAAACTTGTACCAGCTAAACACCCTCATCTTCGCCACAGCCATGTATACATTCAGGTGTGTGTTGACAACTGTGTTCTCATTCGAAATGGTCGCATGGCTTTGCGTCTGCGGTTCTAAAGTCCAGTGATTGGTGTGTGCTGGTCTGTTTCTAGTCCTAGTATCCCTTCCTGCTAGCTCCATCCTCATATGGTACAGCTTTGTTTAGTTTGTGAGCAGTAGAATGGGATTAGAACCCATGTCCTAAGTGCAAATTGCCAGTAAACTAAAGCTAATTTGTGCCACTTGGTTACAGTGGAAGAATAATTTTGTTTTTAAAAAAAGGCTGCATTAGGTCACAATGCACAAGGTCTGTTTTAGGTTTTTTTTTTTTAAAAATTGTTGTTCTGCTTAGTGTTCACATTTGAACAATTTGAACAAGACCCTATTCCCGTCAAGCACGGATACAAGACCCTGTTCCCGTCAAGCACGGATACAAGCTGTGTCATGAAGCTAATTTTGAATGCTACTCCTAATTGGCTTAAATGATTAAAAAAACAACAAAAAAATTGGCAGCTGACCACTCATTCCACTACTGATTAGGGTTAGATTTTTCTTGTTAGGTTATTTTTCCCTCACTTTAATAAGCTGTGTGAACATATAATTTATCTGTACTATACTCCACGTACAGCACAGTACAGTCCTCTACCACTGTTTTCATTTGTTGTTTTTAATAAATCGAATCGTTTCCCCATGGTTGGCTGAGTCAGAACTAAGCACATCGCCATAGTAATGGCGCTGCATTGCAGATATCGAGACGGAGCCGTTTCTATTGGTCCCCTCGCCCGTCTCTGCTCAGCTCAGCTCACTGGGAATACCGTTTCCATGACAACCGCTCGTTTTTATTTCCTCCACTCCCTCCCGCTTCTAAACATTCTCCATCACGTTTCACTCGAAGCACGCTGTGCTAGCTGGTCGTCAGAAGGAACCTTTTTTTTTTTAATGAACATTAAAAAAATTTACCTATCACTTCCTAGCTTAGGTTTAACGTTAACTTTAAACTGAATTGTATTTGATGAGAAATGTATAAGAGATTCTTTCTGGAATTGTTAGCTGTTAATGTTTTTATTTATATTTTTAAAACTTAATTTCTCCAATTATTCATTTAATTCTGCTAGAGCAACGGTTATATTAATGGTAGCTATTAAAGGTCCCCGTGGTCTTTAAAAAAATGTGATCAGATCAAGCCAGGCCTTGTCTGTAATAGTGGATAATGGTGTCCACACCAATTACTAACCAGAAATCCTCTAATTTCTATATTAATAATATGAATGTCAAAACCAAGTTAATTGCCATTTAATAACATACATTTGCATCTTAAAGCATTTTATCAAGTTTGATATTATTTGAAAATAATGAAGGAATATATAGATGGATTGGGAATAGATTGGGTGGT
Source organism: Sternarchorhynchus goeldii (assembly GCA_028565775.1). Lineage (NCBI taxonomy): Eukaryota > Metazoa > Chordata > Actinopteri > Gymnotiformes > Apteronotidae > Sternarchorhynchus > Sternarchorhynchus goeldii. The sequence goes on from JAOXYF010000022.1 coordinate 7,259,198, forward strand.
GATCTTCTCCAAACTTTCATGGATCTTGTTGATTTTTCTCAGCAGTTTAAAATAAACCTCAGCTGAATCATGTGAATTCCTTGTTCCGTGATCCTGGGATCAGCCCAGATCCTCTGGTTTGGGAGAGTAATGGGAGATAAGGAGGCCGAGGACTTGAAGGGACGGACTGAGGGAGCGCAGGACGAGGACGTGCCCGTCTTGAAGGGCGATGTGCTCCCGACTGTCGAGGACGAGCCTTGCGATTGGCTGGAGCCACTGGAGGAAGACCATGAGGAAGAGGGCGAGGAAGGTGTGGAGAGCGACAAGAGCAGTGAGCAAAGTGCCAGAAGGACTAATGAGTCACTGTATGTATTTTTCCTTTTTTTGCGTTTCTACTTTTCACTGAACACGTATTTCAGGCTGAAGGTGTGTCGTAAGATATCAGTGACATTGTAATGATTCCTTATCCGTTATGGAAAAAGAGGCACTGGCTGTTGCTCAGTCTGATATTTCCTTCCCTTTTTTCTCTCAAAAATCTTGAACTCGGCCAGACATTTTCCTCTTCTGCTGGACATAGTTTAGGTCTGCAGGCCAAGAGGTCTACGAAGACGGAGGTGGTGGGTGGGGGTGGTCGGTGGTGCTCTCTCACGGGGTGACTAACATCAGCCTGACTTTCCTGTGTTGCTGGTATCTTGGCAGGCAGAGACGAAGACGGCAGCACGTGGACTGGGACTGTAACTGGTTGGACTGCCCCGACCTGGGCCAAGGCTGGAAGAGAAAGGAGGTCTTTCGTCGTTCTGGCTCCACCATGGGCAAAACGGACACGTACTACATGAGGTAGGATGAAACCGTGCTCGTTTACCAGGCTTCAAGCACGGCCCGTGCCTGGACAGTACGGGGAAAGTATGGATAACAAATGCCAGTTCGCAAACAGTCTGAAGTCATTCTTGCGTTTCCGGGGTAGCGCTCTGTTCTTTCACTAAAGCATCTTGTCTCTCTTGCGCTTTTGCAGTCCAAAAGGACACCGTTTCAGGAGTAAGATTGAACTCGCCAAACACGTCATGGTCGATCTAACTCGCTTTGACTACAAGCAAGGAATGTTTGTAGATGGCATTGTTACAACAAAGGTATGCAAATTATTTCCAAGAATTTATAATATAAACAGCATTAAGATGTGGGAATGATTTAACTCTGGCTGTAAAAATGTACATTTGCATGTTTGTCTGTTTATTAATAATAATAATAATAATATTATTATTATTATTATTATTTGCATGTCTTAACTGAGACATTAATAGAAACTAGTGTATGAACTTATGCATATTTAATGTTTTAGGTTTAGGGCATATGCCTGTGGATAATTCTTTTTGTATAATAGTAGTGTGTTCTTTTGTCCCCTGTGGTTCTCCAGCGCCGGAGAACTGATGCCCCTGAAGATGGCACGCGTTCCAGCCTCTCGTCTTCCAGAACTGCCACACCAGACCCGGACGCGGCTCGAACCCCTGACCGGATCAGCACAACCCCCCCGACAGTGCCTCCCAGCAAGGCATCGACCCCTCAGAGGCCGCACCTCACCCCGAACCCACCAGCGACTGCTGAAGCTGTTTCTCTACCCCCAAACCAGTCTTTCAGAAGTCCCCCGGAGCTGACCCGAGTCTCGCTGGCCAGCCCCCAGGCTGCCGAGGCACAGAGTTCGAGCCGCTCCCCCTCTCTCCGGCTCGGCAGCTTCTCGCCCCAAACGCTCAGCCTCGTTACCACTTCCGGTAAAGGGGAGATCACCTCGCTGCCTCAGTCCTGGCTGCAGTCCTCCCTGACCCCTGTCAGCCCCCCCAGAACGCCGGAGAGAGAAACGCCCACACAGCAATACAGCCAAAGTGTAGTAAAACGCTCCCCAGACTTCCGTCTGCCCCCCCGCACCCGTCTGGCGCTGGACCCAGACACGACGCTCGGCGATGGGATGCAACAGCAGGGCTTTCCCCCTCTCGAGTGAGTAAAACCCAGAGCGCTCTGACCTCAGCAATCTGTCACATTCTAAGGCTGGCAAAGGAACTAATGTGAAAGGGGAGGAACATTCTAGAAACTTCCCAGCAATCATACAGGTAAAATAATCATCCCTGAGGTTGGCTTAGTCAAAAGAGGTATAGACTACACAGATGTCTGATGCCTTTTTTCAAGAATTTTATGAACATCTGTCATTTCACAAATGTTATAAGTATTCTTGGTTTTATCTAGACCAGTGTGTTTCACTGTCCACGTTAAATTCAGTTGTTTTTTTTTTTTCTTTCTCTTAGTGGCTGTGCAAACTGTGGCTGTGAATACCCAGGAGTGGGCAGAGGGCAGGATTTGCTGTGTCCCAAATGCAGACGTGTGTGAATACAACTTACTTTATGCTATTATATATAGATTTTTTTATTTTTATGGATGGGCTGAATTTTATCCTATTCTGTCCCCTTTAAAGCAGAAAAAGTAGCTCTCTCCTTATAAACGCTTGGCTGTATAAACTCCTTTTCTGCATCTATAAAGTTCTTAGACTTTACATCAAAGTTTGACTGTCATTTTCACGTCACCCCCCTCCCTCACAGCGGAAAAGAGGCGACCTTCTCCTCACATTGTGTTCAGGAAGGTGAGCGCTTTGTTTTCTGTTGTTACTCCTCCCTTTTCAGGCCACCGTTTCTCTCCTCCTCTAGACTCCTTTAAACTCTTTTGAACCCCGTGGTATAAAGCTGGTGGAGGAGCCTCCACTCAGGTTGTGCTGCCTGCCCTTTGCTTCTGAGCTTCTCTTTTCTTCCAACTTTGCTGCAGCCTTTACCACTTGGGACAGGTGTGGCTCCCTGCAGCTGGGGCTGCTGTTGAAGTTGCTTCACTGTTACCTGTAGTGGTATTGAAGAAAGTTCATGCAGTGTACCTGTAGAAATGGCTTACGACCATTCACAAGCCTTCTCTCTGGAGTTGTTGTTTCAAACACAAACTGTGGAGCTCACATTTCTTTAGTTTGTAGTGTTTGTGTGTTAGCATTCCAGAATGTGAGGCCAGTAGATATCACCTTTGTCTCTGAGCGGTTGCCGAGTTGTTGTTATGGGGTGGTTGCCTGGACTCAAACTGATTTACTCTGTGAGGACAAACGGCTGAAAGACTGCACATAATGAACTTGCTCAGTTCATTGTAAGGGAATTTAATGATCCATGATCCACTGTTACATTCTGAATTAAATGTCTCTAGGTAGACTAGTTGCCGGTCGGGCTGACCCCAGTCCTATTGACGTCTAAACTATCTTTTAGACTGTCCTTCGGCATATACACAACACCCTTCCTATCTGACGGTCAGTCTGACTCAGTCTGTTGTGAATTTGTTCTCAGAGATCTCATAACAAGGCATACTGAGGGCTGAACTAATCTCTGGTCAAACCCTGAAGGTACTCTGTGTCAGTCGGACTGAACAGAGGCTAAAAACCTAACAGCCATGTAGCAAAATTTTAGTAATGTTGGACTATTTTGAGTATCGTGTATGTTTTTTTTTCCCAGCTGTTTCTGTTTATTTTATTTGATCTTTGTTCTGCATCTCTTTTGGGTGTATAATCAGGTTTTGAACTGCTTTTGTAAAGGCAGGGATTTACTAGCTAGAGTTTAAAATACTGTGGAAATTATTTGTGTGCGCTCTTCCACTTTCACTGTTTAACCTTTGGATAATTCTGGAAACCAACTGTTGTTGTCTCCTCCCTGATAAATTCACTTGGTCATGCAGATTCTACATCAGGAAAATCCAGCCATTTCTCTTCAGACATTCGCTCGGGTGCTTGTTATTTCGCTTGTACTGGACTATTGCAACTTGCTCTTAGCAGGTCTTCCCCTCTGTGCCGTTAAATCCTTACAGAAGTGTGTAGTAAAACTTCTGCACAGCAGTGGATCTGCACAGCTTTCAGCCTCCCAAAGCTCCCAGATCACTTCCACACTGTAGTGGCATCAGATTTATAGCATCATCACAACTGGACCAGTTCCTTCATACCTAAAAGCACTAATCGAAGCCATTCTGCACTACAACTGCCTTTGAGCCATTAGTATGGCTTTGCTTGAACCACCATCCCTTCTGAATCAAAACTCTTTTCTGTGGAAGAGTGAAATGAACTTTCCCCAGCTGAGTTCAAACAAAGGCTAAAGACTAAAGACTCGACTCTTCAATCACTTCAAGTACTTATGCAACCCCCCCCCCCCTTGTGTCTGGTGTGACACATCCCTGCTTTGAATGGCCTACTGCTTGATGTTGTACTCTGATTATTGTGTTTGTTCTTCAGTCCTGCCTTTTCCAGACATTGGTGAGATTCTTATGTAGGTCATCTCTGTCAGTGGTACATTCCATCGAGGGGCTTGGCAATTTCTCTGCTTCCATGGTGACCACGTCTCCCTTCTATCAGGGGCACTCCCTCGTAGACTCACCCTTGAGGGACCATTGGTTGCATATATTGGTAGATATTTTGTCTCACCCTGGACAGTGCATTTTAGACTTTGTAGGCCCCTCCCCTCTGGTGTATTGCCTTTGGATGTTAAATCTTGGCTGGGGATCTCCATGCATTATGAGGTCAACAGTTTCCAGTTCTTCTCTTAGTCATCTTATTATGCCTACCGGGTATCCGGGTATCTGTTTTCGAGGTCTGTTGTATGGTGTTGTGGTAGTTACTTCCCCATGTCCCAATCACCTTTAAGGAGAAACTCAAAAGACCCAAGGGAGAGTATGAACCACTTCTTGCAAGGGTGTTGAGGCAGTGCATAACAAGCATGTCATAGTGGAACAAAAGAACTCGAATCAAAGAACTGTCAGAGGGAAATGGGTTGATGTGCTCAAAATGGTCAAATGTCTAAGGAATTCTCCAGTTTTTCTTAACCTGTCCTCTCCGGTCCTACCGTCTACCTCGCCTTGTCTCCTTGTTCCTCCTTCAGGGTCCTGGGTCTTGGGTTGAGAGACTTTTGTCTTTTCCCTGTGTCTGCGAGTGGGCTGCTACACAAACCGATATTCCAACCTTTCGCATTGTGACCATTCTGTAACTCATGCAGAAGCTGTTGCAGAGACGTTTTCCCTTTATTTAATCCATTCTCAGTTATGATAAGGACACATAATTTGTGTTTTAGTGCTTGATAAGGAGGGTCTTCTGTGTGCATGGCAATTGTCTTAATGTTAATATCTCTCTCTCTCGTGTGTGTGTGTGTGTGTGTGTGTGTGTAGGCATGCGCATACTTGCTTGTTTACTGTAGCCGTCCAGTGCATGGATTGGTAGGCCTCAGAGTCTCCAGAGAAGAGACATATTTTTACTGTTTTGGATTTTTGTAGGTTGTATAGAAGCCAATTGTCCGGTTTGGGCCTTTATTGTGTTCAGAATTAGAAAGAGATTTAGAGTTCTACAGTAAAGGCTAGCTCTCTCCACACAGGTTTAGTATAATCCTGGAAACCACTGCATTGTATACCTCTAAACTGAGTTGGTGAGTTAACCCATGTACTACAGATACTATCAAACTGGTGTAGATATAAATCTGATACCAAATTAAGGTAAATTATAGTTGTTGTAAGTACTACTAGTTGTTAAGTTAGTTGTCACCCTCCTTGGATGTATTTTCTAGAATAATGTTCTAGAATATAATTCTTGAAAATGAATTTCTAGAATAGAAATAAATAGATAAAGAAGCTTCAGCATTAGAAGAGAGTTAGAAGCTCAAGCCAAATGAACCCGTCAGTGGAGCCAGTGGCAGTTGCAGAAGCAACAAGCAACAGCATTGCGTGTCCAGCACAGATGAACATTTGCTTTAGTGCACTCACATCTGTTTAGAAACGTGCCTGTAAACTGAACCAAACCCAGCTTCCCTAAAACTGTTCACTTTCTTCTGTCTTTATGTGCATGAGACTCTTAAAATGACTAATCATTTTCCTGAACTTCTAATGCTGGTTAGAACTTGTTAGAACTTGACTGAATTAAACTATAAGCCAATAATGAGGTCTAGCCCACTTTTTTTTGGATCAAATTATGCATGTGTGCCTTTCTAACTGGTAGTTTCATGCAGTTGATACAACCTTGAGACTGAAACCTGATAGGCTGATTTTAAAACTGCTGACAATGTTGGATTAAAATATATATTTGTCTTCATATTCTTTTCATATGACCTTCTTAGGTGGGGCAAGATAAGTGGATTCTTGGGAAAACACAAATGGAAGACCCCCTGGTAAAGGATTTTCTAAACTATTATTTTCATTCATTAAAAAATAGATCTGTTTGAATGGTTTTAATGAACTGTTTCTTTATTTTAGACGAAGACGATCTCTTCCCTAGAGAAAAAACACAATTCTTCTGTGAGTACAAAAAGAAAAGGATTTAGTTCTATTACTGAGTCATGTTGTGACGGCGGGGTGGAGGGAGCAAAGGCGGACGCTGTAGGGAACATACTTAACAGGGTTTTTATTAAGAGTG
>JAOXYF010000022.1:7271738-7292149 GCA_028565775.1 Sternarchorhynchus goeldii
TCTCTTCCCTAGAGAAAAAACACAATTCTTCTGTGAGTACAAAAAGAAAAGGATTTAGTTCTATTACTGAGTCATGTAGCCACAGTGAAAGTAAATGCATATACAAATAGAATTGTTCTTAAAGTTAGAAATAATTCATATATAGGCTCAAATCTGTGTTTTAATATCATGATTATCATAAGCACTATACCTTTTTTATCACATCCAGAAAAATGTGTTTATTATCCTGTAGAAAAAAGTTTGGAAGGATATGGGATGAAAACGCTGCTCATTACCGTTTTGTTACTGTGTTTTATTGTTTATGTCATGCAGAAATCTGTCAGAATGATGTCCAAACAAGAGTTCACATTTAAAAAGGTGAGACTTGGGTGTGCAGTTCTGCTCTAGACGCCCCCCTTAAACACAGCTGATGTTAAATAAATGGTCTTAACAGGCCAGGTTAGTCGATATGAGGGTGTGTCTTGGCTGTTATGTGAATAGACCATAAACCATCTACAACTGCAGGCATGAAGCCAAATCGGCAGTTACATGATGCTAAATCTGCAGTATTTGCATGTGTGATGTGTAAAACGTTTACATTTGGATGATGATGTGTTTTACACATTTGTAATAGCAAGCTTACTTAGGATCTTTTTCATTGATTTTACATCATTTTTATGTTTGTGTGCGGCACAGGACAGTGATGATGATGACTATGTGCCAGACGTCGGCGATGACGATGAGGTAGTATCAAATCTCCCAGTACTGAGCCTTTTACCAGTACTGAGCCTTTGTGCTGATAAATTCAGTATATAGGTTCATACAAAACAAAAAGGATGAATGGTGAGACTTTAACCCCCCCCTCTGGTTCTGCCTCTCTGTGTCTAGTCTGGGCCTAAAAGGCGTAACCGGCGGATGTGCGGCGAGTGCAAGTCCTGCCTGCGCAACGATGACTGCGGCAAGTGCGACTTCTGCATGGACAAGCCCAAGTTCGGCGGCCGCAACAAGAAGCGTCAGAAGTGCCGCCTACGCCAGTGCCAGTTCCAGTCCCGGCACCAGGTACCGCCCGGCCCGCTCCGCTCTCTCGCCGAGAGAGCAGGCAAGGACCTACCGGTGCACGCAAACCCCTGCGGGTTATAGGCCATGAAATGCCTGAGTGCAGCAGACAGTGATGCAAAGACCCCAGGAGAGGTTGTGTGGGATCATTGGGAAAGACATTATCTGTATTGCTTACACAAGTTACTCAGTGCTTCATATAGATAAGAACAGAAGGAACATGGCCCACAGGAAAAATCCAGGCAATTCAGTTATTAAAGGAAGGATGAAAGATGTTGACTCAGATATTCAGTGTATAAAACTAATGTGTGTAATAATGCACTTAGAAGTTTTATGGGAATATTTCGTAGCCCTGAGGCTTTAAATGAATTGTGCAGTATGTCAGAAGGAGTACAGGAGGTACAGTGTGTTGTACATTACAGATGGGAAAGGACAAGTTTGATGTAGCATGTTCAGTTCTACTACATAAACTGTTCATCTGCATGTCTGATAACACGTCCATTAGTGTCTGCTGGCGAGCAACTTGTAGCCAGAGGACGGATCAGTGAATGGATGCTTGAATTGATGGGTAGATGTATTCTATTGATTCACGAGGAGAAATTCAATTCGGTGTTTAGCAAACATTACGCACAGTTCTCATGCAGTAAACAGACCTCGAGTGCACATCCACATCAGCGCGGTCCAAAGAGAAGGTCACGCCAGGATTTGTTTTACGAGTCCTTACGAGTTCTCCTCCCTCATCAGAACAGACACCCCCGGCGGGTCGCTCTCGCGCACACGGCCGAGGAATCGACCCGGACGTTCCAGAAGCGCAGCAGGCTGCCGGGAAAGCGCACCATCAAATGGCGCTCGTGGGACGACGACTTCACGGATGACGACGATGACGACGGCGAGGAAGAGGAGTGGAGGAGAAGTGGAAACGGGAAGTGGAGGTACAGCCTCGGGCACGAGGATGACGAAGAGATGGCGGAGCCTGAGATTGAAGATGAAGGACCAGGTGATCTAGAGCAGGTGATGACCTCATCTTTGTCTCCGACATGAAATGTCAAAGGAGGAATAAAAGCCAGATTGAAAGGTTTTTTTTGTTTGTTTTTGTGAGTTTTGGGGGTTATAAGTTCATATATACATGCACCGTGTATGTTTTGATCTTTTAGGCTGTCGTACGCTCTGCTGACTGCCACATCTCTCTTCTCACAGGCATTTATGGTGTGTGAGGATGGAAGCAAGGGATTTTACGAGTCACAGAAACTCTACTCTAACAACTACTGTCTCAGTGCTCAGGTTTGACTCCTGCAAGCATTTCTCTCCAGAAAAAAACCACACGCACAAACACACACACACACACACATTGTACAAAAGATGAATGCAGCCCATTACAATATCACTTGTATGTCAATACATTCAAAATTGTATCACCTCACAAGAATGACATTGCTACTAAATTGATGGGGTTTTTTTTCTTATGAAAAAGACTATATTTCTTTAAATGACTAAAAATACAGACCCCAAAGTAGAAACTCAACAGATGCAACAAAATGAACTCATGGTTGAATATGTCTATGATCACTGGCACATTTACCTTAATTTCATGAACATGGTTACAAAATGACCTCTGAACACCAGACTGTTCTCAGTTTTGGACCGACAGGTCATCATCGTTCGTTTTTAAATATGCTTTTGTTCAACTTGGAAGTAATACAATCGCTGCAAGGCAACAGTCTCAGTTACCTACAAATTTCACAATGCTTGTATCTTCTACAGCTGTGTTTGTTTGCAACACTGACTGCTGGAGCTTGAAACCCCTTGTTGTGTGTACAGTTGATTTATACCACACTGCCTTTTAATTGGTCTGTTTGTGTTTATCTGTAAGCTGTGATGTTTGTCTGTAAACTGTGTTGATGTCTGTTGTCTGATGTAGAATGGTGCTCCGGTGGAGAGCAGTGAAGATCAGGATGCGATGGGATCTTCTCAGCCAAGGCCCCAGGTCAGGTCACCTCGCATCATAGCAACAACAGTGAGCCACAGTTTTTGGGCGTGACTTCAAACGTGTGTGTGTGTGTGTGTGTGTGTGTGTGTGTTACAGGAACTGTTTTACACCATGGCAGGGCTGTCTGAGGGCTCTCGGGTCCTGGGCACCATACGGCTGACTGGTGGCGACACCCTCCAGCTCAGTGAGGTGCTGGGGAGGGCGGGCCCCTTGCCTGGCTGTGACCTCCTGGGTGGCAATGCCCCCCTGCAGCTCAGCGAGGATCTGAGCAGGAGAGGGCTGGAGCTGGTCAGCGTGGAAACGGCCGTGCCGCAGCTCCTCCCGGCCCCGGAGCCCCAGCCTGAGCCTGACCCGCAGCCTCCGGAACCCCAGCCTGAGGTGAGCTCCCGCTCTCTGAACCTGCACGTGTCAGAGATGATTTATTTATTTATTACTATTCATTTTTTAGGTTTAAGTTACATCTCGACTACTTCTTCACTGTCTTTCCCACAGATCATGCAGATCTACAGCCTGGGGGACAGTTCGGAGAGCGAGTCAGTGCGGGACCAGGGCCTGCTGGAGCTGCTCTGTGCCCTGCGCAGCACCGTGCTGCCCGCCCACTGGGTGGGGGTGATGGCCAAGGGCCCCCTCCTGCAGCTCTTCCAATGCTCCAAGCTCTCCACCATGGCCGACACTGTGCTCCAGATCGAGGCTGGCTTCTTCTACCAGATCATCGTGCAGAGCCAACCGCTGCTGCCCACACACACCATCTACGAGCGCCACCCGCTGCGGCTCGCTGCCGTCGACCAGGTGGTGGCGCTGCTGCTCGACTTGGAGGAGCTGGCCGTGTGTCAGGGCTGCCAGACCTTCGAGGCGATCCGGACACGTGGACGAGTGCTGTACACGCGCGCTGCCCTCTGCGAGCTGCTCGTCCCGCAGGACGACGAACACTGTGCAAAATGCCAACCGTCCGTAGAAGACTGAGCCCAGAAAGGCGTTGCACGTTTGCTGGTCAGGCGCCGGCCCGGTGCAGGCAGGTCCAAGCCGCCGCCAGCACCCTGTCCCAGGAGACCACCGAGTGGTGTGTAATGGTGGTGCTGTCCAGATTTGTTCTGATTCCCCTGCTTCTTCAGGAAAAGACTTGACTGGCTCCTCTCGTGGTGCTTTCCCACGTCTTCGGAACTCTGTAGCAAAACATGGATCTTCACCAAGCCCACAGATCTCCATCAAGCACATCAAGCAATTCCATAGACCTTGTAGGCCATTTCTCGTCTCCGTGCCAACGGCTGCCTCTTCTTTTGTTCTTTCTTTGCGCTCTCGTGTGGAGAGAGCGGCGGGACTGAACCCAGCTACCTCTCGGCAGCTCCGCTGGACCCTCCTCCTGTTTCAGCCCAGAACCCGTCAGCATCTCCTGTTATTTTTGGTGCAAATGAGCTTGATTTACTGTGGGGTGTTTTTTTTATAGCAGGTCACATGCCTTGGTCTGGTGCAAATATTCATCTTATCAATATAATGATCTACATTTTACAGATTTTCTGTAGGGCTTTTGTTATGCTGCTTTCCATTGCTACTTTTTCATTAAAGTGATCTTGATTTGTAAAGGTATTTAAAAATAAGTTGTCATAATACAGAATCCATTGCTATTACAGCATTTACACAGACTATTTCAAACAGGTTTATGCTTTTAAAAACAAATTGCAACAGCATGGTGCGTTTATACCTATGCATAAAACCCTGATATGCACCTGTTGTTTACATTCCATCCAGTACAAATGAAACTAATGTGACCTACTGTTATCCATCAGAATTGACTAGGCATGGGTGCTTTACTTTGTTTTTAATGTTATGCTACCAATATCTTGTCAAATTTTGCAAGTTGAAACGGTCCAGCACAGCTGCTGTCCAGCAGGGGACGCTAGTCGACTGCACCATCCATTTTCAAAAAGCCCTGCTCAAGGTCGACTGTTAATATAGAGCCATCAGTGCTTGGTGGTGATTTCACACACAAGTAAACGGGTTCCAGCGACTCCTGAGCTGCTCAGTGGGTCATTTCCTCCTGCGAGAGGACTGACGCCCTGTACAACTTCTTTAAAATCCTTTACTTGGGCTCACATTACAACACAGAAATGAAAAAGTGTGGCTTCTGAAGCCTGCTGTTGATTTTATTTAAACGATTTTATCTCGAGTCACTTACTGTTCTTACTACTACTGCTACTATCACAGAAAAGTGAAGCTGATTGGAACAGAACCTGGATTTTTACTTTATGATCCAGATCTCTTTAACTACAGTGTTTCACTGACGAGCACTAGATTTGCTCTTGCTCTGACTACACCATGTAGTTCAGGGACTGGGAGTATCACTCCAGGAGAGTCGCAGTTCTGTGCAATTAACTGGTTTCCCTGCTACTGAATACACGCTGTGTGAATGTCCTTTAAGACTTAAACTTCCAGGTCATCGCATTATCCAGAAACGGAGCCCCCAGCTGTTTCTATTCTGTTCTCCACCTTATGTACCTGAACCAAAATATACCGCGCCTGTGCTCTAAGAGGTGACCGTCACTGATCTGATGTCAGGGTCCTGCAGGGCGGCGTGACGCCTCCCCACGTTCCTGCCAGGTAAGATGGGTAGCTTATAAAGTTCCCTGAAGCATGACACGAGTCCTCTCTGATGTGTTGTGCTTTTGGAAGGTCTGAACAGGCTTTCATTCCCTCGCGCTACTGCATATGAAAGCATCTCTGCTGCTGTTACATTGCCCAAGGGGTCATTAGATGGCCTGGGCCTTAGATGGTCCTGGTTGGTCTTGGCGATGCCTGTCCTTGCAGGAAGTGTCACTGGTAGTTTAAAGTTTTCTGTGGACTGCCAACACCCCATCCGCCCTGACTGTTGTTCTGTTATGATTTGCCAAAACTATATGTACATTAACAGTCACCACTCTTAAAATATTTGAGGGTTTTTTGAGGTCCTTGTTGATTGGGGGGGGGTTGTCTAGATTGAGTGTTGTCCATTTTTATTTTGATTAACTCGTTTATAGATGAGTATGAATGAGGTGTGATTAATTTCTGAAATTATATGTTTGGAGATTAAGCGAAGTATGTAGAGAGATTATATGGTATAAATGTCTATTGGAATCTCCTCTTTGTTAATGTACCGTGGCTTAATGTGTGTTTACATGTTGCTCTGGTGCCACCGCAAAAGTACGTTTAAGGAACATGGAGTGCATTGATTTCTATGAATGGTTGGAAAAGACATTAAATCATTTTGTTTTTTAAGTTTCCGCTTTTTTGCCTGGTTTGTTGTGAGGCCTGCTTGACTCCCAGCTTGTAAAACGTTACGGTATCCCAAAACCATGCCGTTCTCATGGAGTCCACTGGAAGGCGGTGTATCTTCACAACATGTACTGTGTAGTCGAGGTGGTGTCAGTTACGAGAGGATGTTATGAAAAGGGGGGGGGGTACACCCTACCCTAACAAGAAACCCTCCATCATACCTGATTACGGATTTAGAAACACAGGTTTAATGTTACTATAGTTTGTTCCTTTAAACGTTTATTTAAGGGCCTTTAAGTTCTTGGGTTTGAGAAATGTGCTCCAATGCCCAGTGCGTTCATTCCTGGGCTATTAAAATTAACGTGAAATGGACGAAGGAAGGGAAATCTGACTCTAAAAATCAAATGCGTCAGGAAACTCGTAATCATTAGTTTCTCAATTTTGTGTAAAATTCTCATGAACCCATGGGAAATGAAATGCAGCTAAACTTCAATTACTTACTTTATTTACATAAAATAGTCACACTTCACGATGCGTTAGTCTGGTGACCGGGGCCAACATCGCGTGCTTTCTCGTATTCTGCGGCAGAAGGTTAAAACTACGGGACTTTATTGTGCTGCATGTGGTCCGTCTCTCTTTTCTTAACACATACTCATCCCTCAGTAAGTCCATACCTCATGGATACGCTGGCAAGGCCACCGCCAGGGGTTTTAGACCCCTGTAAAGATTTCACACGGGACCGCAATAAAAATAACCTAATATTCTGGGTTTCCCCAAAAGCATTACAGGGCATATTTGAAAAGAGCGTGTGCCGTGTAATAGTCGCTCTACCATTTAAAGTTAATTGTTGTTTACGATGTTTTGGGAAACCCAGTCCTAAACATTTTTAGATCCCCTGTCACTCCTAACACTCTCAAATACGGCGCACACCGCATTGCTCGCTATGCAGTATATTAATATCCAGATGCTTTACGGATATTGTAACCGACTGGATGCTAGAGATGAAGCAATTCATCGTTACATCAAGCTGCTGTAAAGGTAACGTAAGTGGTGTTGTACATGCACGTACTGTACATGGTCTGCATTCTGTATGTTTATCAGCTTCCGAATCTATGAATGAGTTCGAGGCAAATAAATCTCTAGGTATTCTTTTTAACTCTCTTCACATTTAACTGTTTTTACTGTCATTATTTACTGCACAGGTTTGCCATCTGAGTCATGTTTCTACGTGGTGACTCACAGAAACGAAGCTCAGGGCACGCTTGGTTTTCGCCTGTGGTGTGAAGATGATAATATCGCACCTGTCTTGCTACCAGGTGTTCGCACAGTACGGCAGTTTAAGGGTTTAAATCCGAGGGCGCGAGAATAGCCTATGGTCCCCCGAAAAGATTTGATTGGTTTGGTTCTGCAGCCAGCGACTTCAGCGTATCTTTGTGTGTGTTCCAACTGTGGGGGTTGTTGGGGGACTGGCCTGATTAAATCCCTGGCGCTTATTGTGTAAACACGGACAAGAGATGATGAATGAACTGAAGGTAGTAGGTTAGGACAGCGCTGCCGTGCAGCGAACTGGTGCCAGCGAAAGTCTGCGTCATAGGAAATTGGGTTGAACTGGCAGACAATGGTTTGAAATGCTGAAAGAACACGTGGGTTGGAGCGTCGAGACCAGTATCCACCGAGGTACGGCCCTGATGTGGCTGTAAAAAAAGGGATGGGTAAACAGTGCGTTTCTGCCGGGGAGCTAAACTGTTCAGTTGCCATCAGTCGCTCGTGTTTTGGAAACGCTCGGGCGCACGCCCTCGCTCTGTTTTGTGTCGTCCACATGGTGTGCATAGGCTGCGCTCACAGAAACCAGCAACGCGTTTCCTATTGATTTAACGACACAATATTTTATTTGTGCCATGTACAGTAGAAACCACGTGTCGCTAGGTTTTATCGATTTGTGTGTATAAAGAGAGAAAATATCTACATGGATTCGTTACCTGTCGCATGGATAAGAAATAGGATTGCATAAGAAACTGTCACGAAGGACGGTATTTTCTGCCTGATCGGCTTTCCTCAGTTTAGCCATGAATTTTAAATTGAACATCTGAAGGTTTGGAAGCATCAACTCAGGAACCCGTTCTTTTTATATGAGCGAGCAATACGAAACGACCAAAGACACTCGCTGTATTCATCTTGGCGCCAGACGCGTGGAGACATCGAGATTCTGCGTACGGTATCTTTGCCCCGGTAACAAGCGCAGAACCAGGTACAGTAAAAGCGCCAAACCCCAGCTTTCCTCTGTTACTTGTGTGTACTTCATAGTCGTCTTCCAGGGGATAACATTTGGTTGATGATTTAGACCTTTATATGTTTTGTGAAGAAAATATGTTTGTTAAAAGCGAATCTCCAGCGTTCATTTTCTGCGTTATATGGCTTTTCTGGGCGTGTTCCTGCCCTGTCAACATAGCACCGCAGAATGAAGTTAACCGTTAACGCTATTTCAGATCACTAGAAGCACCTGTCTGTATTAGAGAGCCTTCCGGGGTTTTTTTGTTGACGAGAACTACGCGGCAGTAAACGCACAAATCAGTTGATCAAATGTTTGCGCACGCACGCATGTATTTATCACTGCCTGTTTTGGCAAGAACTTAAGGATGCTGTTGCTCACGCCAGAAAATTGATTGTTAGTTGTCAAGCACTCCTAATGTTGTGTGTGTAATCGGCAAGTGCCTTTTAGTCAGACACACCTAACGATTTGTGCAATCACAAAGCCATTTGATATTGATCTTTCCCATACTCAAAGGCGTTCTACGGCGAGTTTTCGTTTATCTTCCTTATCATAACTGGCGGACGCAGCAGCAGGTTGCTGTCAGTTGTTATCCAAAGTTATTGCTTGCATTTTTGTGTTCGTGTCCTGTAAAGCTTTAATTTCTGTAAACTCTTTTTTCAGCTTGAGAATAGAATGTGACAGCTCTCTCTCTCTCTCTCTCTCTCTCTCTCTCTCTCTCTCTCTCTTATCTCTCTTTAAGGTAACTGTAGTGATATAACTGAAAGAAGTGCTTATTATCCTCTTTAAACATCATAATTTAGAGTGCAATCATGGGATTACTTGGAGAAAGAGAGAGAGAGAGAGAGACAGAGAGAGAGAGAAGGTGAGTTCTTCAGCTGTTCTCAAAGTGAGAACTGGGTCGGACAGTTTCTAAAGCAAAAAGGGCCCCCACTATAATTCTTCTTAAAGAAGGGCTGTCACTACTAACCCAGCCTTTCTTGGATTTAGCGCATAGCTCATGTGGAGCCGCTCCTGATTTAAGGGAGAGGGAGCACTACACTTATTGGGATCTAATGGATAGGAAAGAGCCTATATTTGTAGCTGTTCTGTGGTTCCTGTGTCATATGATGAAGATGATTATATAAAGTGTTTGGTGTGGGAATAGATACATTCATGGAGATCTTGGAGTTGTACGTTAGTGGAGACGCTACATAATGAAAGTAGTAGGTCACTAATCATGTAACCACTTAGGATCAAGGTCCTTTGGTTTATTTTTAATTAGAGCTCTCCAAAACATCACTAATTCACTGTCACTTGTTGTTGTGAGTTCTATGGCATAGTAAAAGGTTTGTAATATGTAAAAAAAAAAAAAAAGACAGATAAAACAGAAATCTTCCTCGTGTGTTTGTGCAGGGCGTTAGATGATTAGGTGATTCTGCCTACTGTTCTGCCAGGTTTATGCCACTCGCACTGTGTGATCAGCATATCTGCCAAAATCAGCCCCACCTTTAACCACGTCACATAAGAGCGTGAAATGAACAGTGACATTTTTGCATGTTAGCGATATGGTCCGTGTCACGCAGCCTCAGTTCAGATACATGCTTATTAGGAGCAGAGGCTGCGGCTCCAGGAGTAGAGACAAAGATAGTCCCATTTTTATTAGCCCACATGGGAATGGACAGAGAGGGGAGAGGGAGCAGCAGGACAGAGATGAAGAGGGGAAAGGAAGGATGGGGGCAGGAGGGAAGAAAGGAGGGGGTGTGAGGGGACAGAAGAGTGTGAAAGAGTGAGTGTGTATGGCTGGATATAATTAGGGCAGCTTTTTGCCTCTGATTTCCAATTAGACATTCAGGACAGCTCGTCCTGTGCGACGGAAGGCTCAGTGAATATTTTACGCCGAGTCTAAATCAAAGTCTTCTCTATCCCAATGCTCTCTTGCTGGCTCTTTCTGTCCACTGCTGAATAGGCAGGATGTTCACGCGGGGAATCTGGGTTGCTATGAGCAGATGCACACTCACGTGCACACTCACGTGCACACTCACATGCACACTGACATGCATACACATACATGCTCACATGCACACTCACATGCACACTGAAATGCACACACATACACGCATTCACATTCACACTCTGCTCCTTTCTCAGAGAGCAAAGGAGTGCAGCAGAGTGTGAAACCACACGGCTGGTAGCCCCGTGAATCTCCCAGCACCCTCGGCAGCGAGGACTTAAAATTTTATCACCTGAGAACATGCAGGCATTATTGTAATTACACTCAGATTTTGCATTTGCCTGTGACGTTTCTGAGAAGTTACGAGTGCCAGGCCCTGGGTGGGACTGTGGAAAAGCTGCAGTAGAAACAGCACAGCAAGAAAAGCTTTCGAGACGAAATGCCAGTGATTCATGCGACTGATTTCTTATCATCTCTTGTTGTTTTTTAAATGTATAAGCCCCGCCTCCTCCCCGTCTTTAACCATCTGCGGCGCTTCAACACGTTTCATATAGGAGGCAGGCGAGATGTCACCAGCATGGAACAGCACAGTAGTTGTAGCAAAGATAAGTATGTGTGTGTGTGTGTGTGTGTGTGTGTGTGTGTGTGTGTGTGTGTGTGTGTGTGTGTTCTGGCATCAGCGATGCCTGCTGTGAGCCCGTGTGCTGTCAGTGCCACAGGACGCCTGCATGTCGGCATGCGTGTCAATGACAGAGTTGGGTCAACAGTCTCTCAGTCAGTCCCTCTGCCTTAGGGGCCCTGTACTAATGCCTCTAATAACTGTAAAGCCTCCAGGGTCACCAGGGCCTTGAAGAAATAAAACGAGCCAAAGAGACAGTGATGAACCAAGCTGCTTTTTTCCACCAAACACCAACAGACTTAAACAGTGGATTGAAAGCCATTCCTGTGTTCCTGTCAGGTCTCTAGAATGTTCTTCCTCATCCACACTGCTTCATTTGAATTTTCTGGAACATTCCAGAAAAGAAAGACCAAATTCAAATGGCAACGTTATAATGATGGTGCTTGTTCAAGAATATTAAGTTAATATCCTATGTAATCTTCATTGAAAGCATTGAAGAAATGCACACTACAATGGTTGTCTACATCAGGTATGAAGAATGTATCTAGAAATAATAGTTTAGTCTGATGGGCATCGACAGCATTAAAAGTGCACCAGTGCAGCACCAGAGTGTCTGTCTGTTATTGAAACATAGAGTCTTGGGTTTGATCTGGAGAGGAAAAATCACCTTAAGTGGCTGAAGATTATGAATGAGGTTCACAGAAATATTTTCACTACCTAAAAAAGAACAATAAATAACCCTTTGGTGTCCTCATGAAGCTTGGTACTGAATACATTTTTCCATAGTCAGCATTAATATTCATAACATACATTTCTAGGAGGCACTGGTTGAGGTGACAGAATGCCTGGATGGGTATTGCAGAACATGAAGGCAATGGTAGCCCAACTGTTACATTTTCTACAGCTGTGAAGAACGTGATTGGAGGCTTGTTCCCAGCATGAAATCACAGCCTCCCCCATTGGGCCTACAGCACCACCAGGCTTATAACAGACTCTTTGGTTATGGTTTTGATATATTATCTTTTATGTGTTATTGCTGCTTTGTGTATTTAAACACAGCATCTGTATGCAAGACGTTAGAATTGTTCTCCCATGATAGGATATGGCAGTTAGACATAACCTTTAAAAAAAGAAAAAAAACAAAGGTGGTGTAGCGGTGTAAATTTGCTCCAGATAAACATGACTGGACAGAGCTTTAAAGGTCCTGTCCACACTGCCAGCTCCGTGTCTGTGTTATCATAGTCTACATCAGCCTTTAAACCCCACCCTCTCCCCTTCTGGAAAGTTCTGCAGGGCCATCGGGTGCAGGGGAAGGGACAGGAACATGGAAAGGGAGAGAGACAAGGACAGTCATGGGGACAAGGACAACTGACAGGCAGGACAAAACATACAAACAACTTTTTTCATAGTTTTGCAGTGATTGTTGCCGAGTTACAGACCTTTAGGGACTTGTCCCATGCCCCTGAAACAGTGTAAACCACTAAGAGAGTTAAACAATGTGTGTATGTATATTTAAGCTCTGAAAATATATATATATAACCTCTATCTCTCACCACTCACTTAATTAGAAACACCTACTTTACACCTACTCTCACTGGCTTCTGTTAGGAGCTGTCACATCTCATCTTCTCTCCAGCCAGGAACACAGGCGCACACCTCAGCAATCATGGCCCTCCTCCCGCTCCCCTACTCCCCTCCCCTCACCCGTTTTCACATCGCAGCCTCAGTCCAGTGTGTTGTGCTGTAACTTTCTCAGATCACAAGCCACACCACTGCTTCATTCATCAAACTTTTTTGGACTTTGTTTTTTTTGCATGCTCTTCACACAAGATTTTATTTTGTTAATAAACTTTGCTGCCATGATTCACTGCGCCCGTGTCTGAAATACAACAGGAGCAGTATCTAGGTGTGCACTTCCAGACTGAAGCCCATCTGTTGGTGTGCACAGGTCATGAGTCATCCTTGTCTAGCCCGTGCATCACTGGGATGGCTGAAGCCACAGGACCACTGGCATTTTTAACACAGCACTGTCATTGTCATGGTAACTAGTGGTGTGCTCATATGGGTATAACAGGCACAGATATTAAGTTAAGTTTACATGTGCATAAATGTGACTGTTGCATTGAGAGTGTTCAGGTAACAGCAGTCGTGTGGTCAGAAGGTGTCAAACACTTGCAGGATGGCTAACGTTATCTGTGTATAGTTCATACAGATGGACTACAAATGGACAGCTGTACACCTACAAGGCATTTCTAATAAATGTTTATAATAGTCTTATAATAGTGCACAGTATGTACACTATATAATTTTGCCTGATTAAGCAATTTATGCTCTACTCTAATACTGGTTGGAATGAAAATCAAAGATAATTGGGTTCCAGGGAGCAGTGAGTTCAGTCAGATTCCTTCCCCCCTCTCGGTTGCTCATAAAACGTCCTGTGCAGGGTGATGACCTGACTGAAAGCTGCACAGGGCATCGGCCGATTGCCGGTAGTCTTGGTGTGGGACTTGTTGCTGGAGGCTGGTGCCATCCACCATCTTCAAAGAGATGAGGTGGGTGAACAGAAGAGGCTGCTCAGTCAGGGGCGGGCGTGCGGCGTGACCAGCGGCCGAGGTGCGCCTGCCAGGCCGTGGCTCGCGGGCATGAAAGGCGACGTGCCCGCTGTCGAGGGAAATCCGTGAAAGAGCCAAGGCTGCAGAACCTCCTGTTGTTCCACTGCCTGGCTGGTGAATTTGCAGAGTCGGCACTTTCACGATGCAGTTGCTGAGCACGTTCAGCTGTTGTCCGGGCGAACGATGGCGCGACCTCGGGGCTTCAGATCAGACATCTGGGTCTGAATCAGTCACCCCAGCACCACGGCGACGGCCAGCCCCGCTCCCCCCTCCCCTTGCTGCTGCCAGCGCCCTAGAGGTGAAAGGTTATTGGCTGTGCAGTCAGAACTGCCAGCCTGCGATATGCCAGTATTTTTAGTAGGGGATTTTCAGTGTTGTTGCCATGCAGTGGTTGGTTTTCACCAGTCTTCTTTTTTTTCTCCATGCTTTTCTCCTCTCCCTCTCTCTCCCTCTCTCTTTTTCATCCCCCTCTCCCTATCCTTCTCTCTCTGTCACCACTCGCTCGCTTTCTGTCGTTCTGTCCCTCTCTTTCACTCCCTCTTCCACGTCTTTCTCTTTCTTCCTCTTCTCCACTTGGTGTGTGTGGCGTTTGGCTCTCACTGAGTGTTGTGTCACCGAGGAGAAGCTGAACTGTGACAGATCTCTGGGCTTCAATCAGGCAGAAAAATGTAGGTCACACTGCAAGCAAACATGGCAAGAGAGCGAGGAAGTAAAAGGGAGTGAGAGGGGAGAGAGAGATGTGAGGAGCAGAAAAGGGAGGAGGAGAGAGCAGAAGAGTCTGGGGCAAAAAATAAGGGAGATTGTGGGGAGAGAGAAAGACGTGAGACGTGAGAGTCAGGTGGGGGAGAGATGGAGAGGGGAAAGCTGAAGATCACAGGACGCTACAGAACACTCCAGCACGTCCGTGGCAGAGGGGTTTGTTCATTCGCTGTCGCTTTTCCCCAGCAGTAGCGTTCACAGCTTAACCGGAGAAAGCGATTGGTGTAGGTTGGGAGGAGGGGGTGCCTGTAGCAGGGCAAGAAAAGCCTCGCAGGAAGCAGTGCAGCGGTGTGGAGAGGAGGCAGAGAGAGAGAGAGAGAGAGAGAGAGAGAGAGGGAGGGAGGAGGCAGAGCTCCTCACTCCACAGGGCGAGGAACGATTGACCATCCTGCCCCTGCGTAGTATGTGACTCCGAGAGTTACTAAATTACTAAGAGTTACTAACTAAACTGTTACTCTTCTATTGCATTTAAGCAAGTTGTAGTACTTTTCCAAAAAAAACCAATTTTTTTTTGATTATGAGTTTTTCCTTTTAAGTATTGAACTGGATGCCATGTTACATTTTTTCCCATTTTAAATCAGTTGACTCTCTATTATTATTACTACACAGCTGTGGTGATTCAGCAGGGAGGCCATCATCTGTTTGTGTGAACAGTCCAAGATAAGCAATCATCTTCAAGCAATGCTCAACAGCAACCAATAATGAACTGGCAAGGCAATAATGAATATGTTTAATTACGTGACTCCAGAACATATTTAAGTATGGTTTTTGGTGTAATTAACTGCTTTTCTTCCTGTGCTAGCTTTGCTTTAGATTAATGGCTGCTTCTACTGAAGATGAAACCGGTAGCTTAGCTAACTAGGTTTAGCTAACTAGGTTTAGCTGACTGGGTTTAGCTAACTGGGTTTTTGAAGTAGCTTCGGCAGCAGTATAAAGTCACAGGATGTGCCTCCTCACCTCCCTGGTATCCAGGTTCTGGTGAAGTGTGCTAACGCAAACTGAACGCTGAAGAGACCTCTCACCCGACCTTGAACTCAGACTGGCACAGAGTGCTTTCTCTCAAAGCACCTGCTGGATCATCTGCGGTGGCTTATCTGTGATGGGGTATAAGGTGATGTTTCTTTTTATCCGTGCGGGGGGGGTAAACGGGCTGATATCTCCGTAAAGAGTCTGCTGGGTGTTTCAGCGTCCCTCCTATGAGAACAACACTTTTACTGAGATGTCTGTCTTCATTCAGAAGATGTTTTGTATTACGTTGTTTTTCAGCCAGTCTAATATTTACAACATACGTATCTATTTTTGTCAGATGTCATGACCAAACTTGAAAAAGTGTGTATAATCACAAAGGAATAATGAGTTGGTGTTCATAATACTTTGACGTCAATATGTTAGTAACCTCTTGCCTTAATAGAGGAATGCTAAGCTGAATATGCATGAATGGTGCACACTCTCTATTCCTCAGACTCTGTAGAAGTATGTTGGTAGATTCTGGTGAAAGAACAAAGGCAGGACTATTTTTAAATATGAAACTGCTTTGTGTTTATTTGCTCTTCTCTGAAAAAAATGCTGAGGTTCAATGTTGTACTCCCTCTTCTCTGCCAAAGAGGGCGCACTTGCACTGTATGTTTATCTGCCTCTCACTGAGCTGTCTAAGCCTGGTTTTTAATTATGAGGGTGTGTTTTATGGATGAAACTTAGTGGTTACAGAATGAAAAGGATTGTTTTATTGGAGAATCCACACTCATCTCCAGGCCCACAGCCAGTGTTACACATTTTCGATGTTACTTCAGCATTCAGAAGTGATATTATAGGGGTATTATAGTATAAGGGGTTGCTTTTTGCTCATGTTGCATTATTTACCAGTGCTGCTGGGAGACCATTAGGAAACATGTCAGCAGAGTTGGAGTAAATGAAACATGCTGCTTGAAACATCTGAGTTTTGGCCAGTTTTATGATATCTGATAGCACTGCAAACCAGACCCACTTTGATGTGTGGATTTTCTAAATGGATTTCTATGTGGCCAAGATCTGTGCTAAGGGCGTATTCAGATGACAGGTAATGCAGCCTGTGATGATCAGATACATCAAGCCATCTTGACAATACAAGTCTGATCCTGCCCAAGACCGGCCCAAGCTTCAGTTTGGTCTCAGAAAAAAATAAATGCATATATAACCATAATTGTACACCATCACATAGCTCACACATCACATATTGCCAAACTGCTGCACCACATGTCCACAGTTTCCTGCCCTGCCCTGCCATGCCTGACTCAACACCTTAACAGAATCAGGTGTGTTCTGGCCTGAAACATACACTGCAGAGCCAACACCGTTTACTTTGGTTGCCAAATCTTAGAGGCATTAGCATGTTCTTTGCTCATAGAAGATCCAGGTAGTGTCCTCCTACGTAGAGGTTTAAGTAAAGCAGAAGCAACATAAGACCCGACACTCAACTGATCACATGCTGCTCAGGGACTGATGGTTTATACCTCTTACAGGAAACAGACATGATCAGTACACAGTCGATTATCAGATTCAGAGATGTGGCAGGCCATGTTTCCATTTGTCTGTTTTTCGCAGTAATATCCCACACGTTACTCTGCATGCTTATTTAACGTGGGTGGTGTTCCCCACCAGCTAGCCCTCCTCTTCCTGCTTCGTCCTGCCCTGTCCTCACCTCCACTCCCATCCATTCCTTGCCTCTTCTGCATTAGTGTCCTGCATTTCCCTCTCTCTTTCTCCCTAAACCACACACCCCTGGACTGCAGCAGGCTGTAAGAAGAACTGTTTCATTTTAACTCATTTAATTCATTGTGGGTCATGACCTCACACTCTGCTACAGATCTGTCTGCTACAGATCACTGATGGAATCACTAATACCTTGACTGTTATTTCATATCTTTGTCTGTTATTAGCTGCGAATAAGGAATAGTTGCATAGAAGTACTTGGGCCCCAATGGCCATAGAAGTCTAGTCACTTTAAGGTCTAAACTGGTTTAATTAGTGAAAGGCCTGAAGAGGATCACTTGACAGTGAAGGAGCAACAATCAGCTGCTGATAAATGGTGATCTGCACAATCTCCCAGCTCTGTAAGACATGCCAGCATGACATATGGAGGAGTGCTTCTGTCTGACCTCACGGGCAGTTCTGCGGTCAGCTTGGGTGTGCAGTTTGTAATGCTTCTAATCAACAGAATGACTTATCAGCCTGATCCTGGGGCTACTAATAATGCCCCCATTATATGATGGAAATTTACACTCTGGTTATTGTAACAAATGGGAGACAGTAGCTTGCATGTAGGCAGGCAGACAGGTACATTCTAGGTAAATCCCCGAAGGATTCTGTTCCAGCCACCTGGATGATTAGCTCAAGCCAGCGGGTATAATTAATTTGAGGTATCAACTGGGGGATGAAAACCAGGTTTTTACTTTTAGAACAAATCCAGAAAAAAAAGATAGGCAAACATGTCGAAACTGGATGAAGCATACAAGAAAAAACACAAAGAATAAGTCAACAATCCTCAGGACAAACAGCTTCTTATTCTCTTTCTCTTTATACATACAAAGTATATTTAACTTCTATATAGGTGCACTAATAAGTAGTGGTCGACCGATCGATCAGCCGGCCGATTAATTGGGCTGATTAATGATGTTTTGACATAATTACCATTGGCTGATGATAATTATCTGCACACACGAGGCCGATAACGTAAACATTACTACAGGCACAATGCAGCAGTCCTGTCAGTCTGGCTGCTGTGGAATGATGTTAGAGCTCCACTTTGTGTCAATTTTAACATTCTTGCAAATGGTTGGGTGCATGCCAGTGCTGGATGTAATGTTTCCTGGGAGAAAATGGTAAAACTTTTAAAATTGATATATTTAATTGGACACTCTTAATAACATATGCAGTGTTTGGTGTCTGTATAATTAGATTTTGGTCATTTAGTGAGAAAATGCAAATAATGTTATTTTGGGAATTGTACTGTTAGAAAGCCTTTAATCAGTTAAACCAGCTAGCTAGCTTACAGGGCTCAAAAAAACAATTGTTTCTGTCTCAACTCAAAAATCTGCTAACACAAATGATTGATTTAGTTATAAGATACTCAACGTTAATTACAATCAGTTGCATTTACTAATGCGAGATTTAATGTGTTGGCTTACATTAAGAGGAGTCCAAAAGCTAGAGTTAACATTAGCAACTTGCCCACAACATTTTAAGGACATTGAACATTATTATGGGTATCTTCACCCATAATGTGTGTGTTAGTACTTTGGAATAGTTAGCTGAAGCATATGAGGTACAGAATCTCCACTCTATCACCTCTAGTCACTTGTTAGATGATATGAGCAGGCTGTGATAGCTTGGACTGGCTATTTGGCTTTGTTACCTAAACAAATATACAAAGATATTCTTCAGGGAGGTGAAAAAGTTAGTTAGAGCCTTATACTATAACTCTCATTCACCCTGCTAGAAATGTTAGTCTAATAAATTTGTAAGCAATTTTGTGTCTGGTTTACTATTTATTTATTGTTATTAAACTATAGTTTATCAATCACAAAAACATTATCAGCATTATATATCTGATATCAGCAACATATATCAGATATATATGCTCTCTAAATATCAGCATCAAAAAAAACCAATCAACCACTACTAACAAACATCGAATGCCACTGATATGCAGTAAAGCCTACAGCACCATTTAAATCAGGGGTACAGCCCTACAGAGTTCCAACCTAACCAGGTGCACTTAATATAATCTTTAAATAGTATTTTAATATGAGACAGGTGTATTACCTTAAGGCTGGAAGGCTGTAACTGTGCAGCGCTACAGAACCACACTTGGACACCCTTGATTTAAATGAGCTACTACAGAGTTATTTTAGGTCACTCAGGCCAGAGTGCACTGCAAAATCACTAGACGATCCCCATGGCACACTGGAATTCTGTACACAACAGCAGCAGCTGCACAGTGTTCAAGGAGACCAGTTATCAGGTGAAGTCAGTCTTCTACAGAGGGCTGGTGTGTCGGCAGGTGTTTCAATACAAACTATGCAGCGGTCCACAAAATACAACTAATCAATATTTTTGTAGACTGAGGTGAAGTGATTAAGCAGGTGGGATTAGGTGGGGAGGAGGGGGGGGGTTACGGCTGGGCTGGAACAAGCAGACACACTGGCCCTTTGTGAAGAAAAAAGACCCCTGCAAGTGCAAGCGTTCATTTAATGTTTGACATAGGTTTAAACTGCCAGGTGCTCCCTCAGTTAGACATATGACAATGCTTCTGCCACAACAGAGCCACGTTATCTGGAGAAGAAATAAAAAAAAAGTCATAAGTGTTACATTCATTGGTCAAGGATGCTGAGATTAAAGAGTTAAGACTAATTTCTTTTAAACGTCTCAGTTGATATTTTAGATAGCAGTTTTATATCCTATGGAAACATCTGTGTTTTGTCCTACGTAATTGCTGCCATGAATGTGAAATGTCTCCACTCCCACTCTCAGTCGGGTCCTGGACTCTGCTCTTACGGAAGGCTGATGGTAAAGGCATACAGGTCTTGACAAGTTGAAGATGTAGTGGAGTGTTTGGGTTATTTTTTCAGATCTCTCAGACCCTTCTCTCTTCATCTGCTGTAGCTGGGCAGGCCTCCCAAACACAGACACACATGCAGTCTCTGATTAAAGACCTGCTTTTACCACTCTTCATCAAAGTTGTGTTCTAGGGATATTTATATCATAATCATGAACTTTAATGCGTTACGAGCAAAAGTTCTCTTGACACATTGAAATCCTGTTTTAGTTATTTGTTAGTTAGATCCAAGCATCAAACTGTTTTCTCACTGATATGTGACTGTAGATGAGACTGCTGTGGGTGAGACTGCTGTAGATGAGACTCTTGTAGATGAGACTGCTGTAGGTGAGACTGCTGTAGGTGAGACTGCTGTAGA
>JAOXYF010000022.1:7292249-7308178 GCA_028565775.1 Sternarchorhynchus goeldii
TGAGACTGCTGTAGATGAGACTCTTGTAGATGAGACTGCTGTAGGTGAGACTGCTGTAGGTGAGACTGCTGTAGATGTTTTTGTGTTTTTAGTCTGGAGATGAAGAACGGATAAGTTCTTCTGCTCAGGCTCAGGGAAATCAGGCGAAACCTACTCATCTTTTTTCTGCTCAGCAACACAAGCTCCCTGTTCCGTAGCCTATCACAGCGGCCACGGCTGAGAATGCAGTCCGTTTGAAGTGCTGTGAGAGAGTCTGCGCCAGGTCCTGACGGGAACGCCTCGCGCTTAAAACAGCAGACGCCCCTCACACCAAGGCAGCGGGACACTGCGAGGTGAACATGGTGGGGGAATTATATTTGCTGAACAATATAGGAATGAAACGGATAAAATGTCCGTACTGAAATAACCGCATTTGTATGATTGTATGTTTATGGTAGAGGAACAGTCTGTGTCCAAGGCACGTTTCTCTGTGGGACAATTAAAAGCCCATCTATGCATTTAATATAGGAAATTATCAACTAAATATTCACTGCACCTCTCTCAGCTCTTCCCATTTAATAAACCATGAGTTGAGTTCACTGAGAGACCACAGAAAGACATACCAGCATCTTTCATCAAAAGTGTTTAAAACCAACTTGTAATAAGAGGGAAACTTAACAGCAACAAGAAGATGTATTTTTGGACATAGTTTATGGGTGGGGAACCCCTTCTGAGCAGGATCAAACCACTCTTTAATAATTTCTTACAGCGCTTTAGTCAGACGGTTCCCATACAGAGACGGGTAAAGAGAAAACTCATCTAAGTGATTTTTGAGTGTTTGTGTGTGTCCTGTAAAAAAACAATACTACCAGTTGTGGTTAAATCAGACAGGCAAACATGACTGAGATGTGCAGTCTTTTTTGTCAAACCAGAGTGTGAGAAAAGAGATCCTCTCCCACTGTCATACAGTAATCCTTAAATCAATTTGCACCAAGTAATAACATGCACAGACTCATGTAATAACAGTGCATACGTGAGGTTCCTCGGCAGCAGTGAGGCTGTCTCACTGGCTGAAGGGTGGATGTCCATTATAATGGGACAGTAGGCTTCCATCACACCACTTTTCTTTTTAAAGCTTGGCTGAAGGATGGAAGTACTGAAACTATATGTTTATGGTTTTCTGGGTGGAGTCCAATAAGCACTGGACAATGAAAGTTTTCTCTCTTTTTTGCTTCCCAACCTAAAAGACAGGCCCTTATAGCATGTTTTATCCTAAAGTTGAATGTATTTTTGGACTTTTTCTATCACTTATAGTTTTTATGTGTGTACATTGTACATTTATTATTTATTATTATTCAGTGAGGTCATTATTACATTTAAAATGTGTACAAACATACTAAAATGTACGGTGCATCTCCCTCTTCAGTGTCCAGCAGTAGCCTGCCAGCATAGAGGGGATGCTTTCTCTTTACTGCTGTACCATGCTATACATAATGACATATACAGTATATGTATACAGGAACAAAAAAACTATAGGCGGTAGAGACATACAGAAAACATATTTGCAAAAGTACATAATACCAATGCAATCACTTATTGTCACAAGCAGTCCTAATTTAACTGGCTTCCATTCAGTTACGGACTAAAGTATATAATAGAAATTCAAACTATATAACACTCCACCTTAAAACAAAGACCTATGATGCCTTTCACTAATCTACCTGTACTGCTATGGTAGTCCAACACTATGAAGGCTAGCAGTGGCACTTAGCATGACACTGGACTCCAGTGCCAGGTTTTTTACATGCTGTTAGCCCCAGATTTTTGGTCAAACTACATTAGCACAGGGGCGGCCCCAGATGGAGCGTGGTGTAGCAGAAAGGCCAGCCATTAGCCATCATTGCTTCCCAGTCTTCTGTACTTGTGTTCTCCAAGTGTGTGAGTATGAGAGTACGAAGAGCTGAACAACACCCACCGGCTTGGGACTTACAAGGAAGTAGAGGAAGCTTTGGTGAAAGATGTTCGGAACACTGTGGGTTTGTCTGTTATCCTGTGTGTAGAACAAAGTCCTGCTGGGAGGAAATACAACTGTGACACTTGACATTCCGACACTCTGTGACCTGGTCTACCCGTCAGTCCCGTCACTCTCGCTAACCAGCTTTAGTACTCAGAACGTACTATAGTGATAATAACTGCTGGTTTTTAGAATATCTAGGACCAAGAATAGGTTTCTCCTGAACCTATAACTATTCATGGATGCTTCCAGTTGTGGAATCAACACGCTGCACACTTTATTGTTTTTTTCCAGTTCAGACACAACTGATGCAACTCATCAGCCGATTACCAAGCCCTTCATGGTGGGAACTAGCTGTGTTGAAACAAGGAGAGCACCAGGTGGTACAGGGTTAAAATAAAAAAAACAAGATTCCTTTTGCATCAAGGCCTTCCCTGGTCCAGCTGAAAAAAGTGTATAAAAATGTCTCAGCTGTTACCAGCCATTAACAATTATTTTAAAGGAACATTAATGCAATCCTGTAGCAACACAGGCATTAGAATTTACAAACTGGTTTCTTGGAGGAAGACTCTGGATCCATCGTACTTAAGATAACTGTACCCTGTCTTTGCAGGACCAGATGGTAACACACCGACAAAAACGTCCAGGTCAGTAAGAGAGCAACATTAGGAGATGCAAATGTTTGGCATAATGGTATGTGACCACATGTGTGAGTCCTCTGCTTTCTTCCCTGCGAGTCTGAACAAGCCATGCATCAGTGGGGGAGGGGGGAGCTCTGGCGTGGTGAACGTTCTTCACTGGATTACAGGCAGACTTACAGCCAACTGGCAGCATATGAAAGGTACGACCTTAAGTGTGTCAGAATCAGCTGTTAGCCCGTGAACTCCCTCCCACAATGTTTCGAAGATTCATTCCCTCCGTTGTGCTGTTGGCCGTTATCGCACTATTGTCTTAAGCCATGAAGACGCCAGTTGCTATTATAAAACACACACATTGTAGCGTGACAGTTTCAGTTCACAAAACAGACAGTGTGAACACCATGAGTGCTATTCCAGGTATGTACTTCTTGCCTCTAAAAAATTAATACAATATTATCTGAATAATTAAAGTCCATTATGCATAATTATGGTTCTGAGTATTAAATGTATAATGCATAGTTCTGGCATACAGTGCAGATATGTTTTAGAAATAACTTTTGTTTCATCTTCTGCCTGTACTGAAAAATATTTCCAAACAGCTAAAATCTCACTTCGCACTCACTTAGCAGCTATTTGATGATGGGATGTATGTAGCTTTGAATATGGAGCTCTCATATGGAGTTGATATCAAATGCTCACAAAGGACAGGCTGAGAGAGAGAATGCTCAGTCTTCCTTCAGTTTGTGGTTTTCAGGGGCAAATGAAGGGGTAGGGGTGGAGTCAGTCCTTCCGAATAACATTTGTGGCCTTGGCTAATTCTGAACACCTGTGAGAAAGGAGAAGGAGTAGAGAATGGTTTCTGTGGCGATTTGTTAAACAGATGGGAAAATCACCCAAATGACTCCAATGGTTCTCTCAGTCATCACGGTTCACCCTAGTTCTAACCTCTCCTTTACCCTACTGTCTAACAAAGCAGATTAGCAAAAACACACAAAAAAATTATACTATTTACCACTTTCTTGAAATATAGTCAATCACCCAAAACATCTCTGTTAACAGATGTTTCCTTTGGTACTATCATAGCAGAAATATGATGCTAATTTAGTTAGCAAACACTGGAATTCAGTACACCGAAATTACATTTTCAAAAATGTATGCTCAAATTTTCATGCTTACTTCAAACTGCATGCCCTTCTTAAGTGATTTCATGCAAATTTGCTGATGTAGTATAGAATGTACTTTTCACTGTAATCTATAAAAATGAACAAAACTTTATCAATTAGGTAATGGGGACTGCCATCTCTAGCATCTGAAAATACTTAAGCACCTAATTTGCTATTATTCTGCACAAGAAGATGAGAGCCAGGGTTGTGTAAATTCAAGTTTTTGCTCAGTCAGTCACACTACCAGTCACAAGGTTAAATTCTTATTGACAAACAGTGTTGCAATATAAGATGTTACACTGAGATGCTTATTTCTTATAGATCTTACACACATCTCTCTCTTAAAGATCTTACACACATCTCTCTCTTATAGATCTTACACACATCTCTCTTTTGCTCTTTGATTCTCTTGCCCAAAAGATGCATCACATCATATTCAGAATCCCCTTATCCTCTGAAACCATTTGTTGTGCTTGGTTAAGCAACTCACATTATGCTGCATTTATTATGTAACTATGGTTGCTTGAATTGAACACCTACAAAGTCAGATATACAAGCTTTGTAGTGAGAGGTGCATATTTGTTTAGGTAAGGGAGACCAGCATTGCTCTGTGATGTGGATTGTGATTGATGGGTGAATAGTGGAGCCCAGACCCAGCAGGGAACACTCCCCCCTCTCTCTGTCCCTCCCTCCCTCTCTCTTTCATTCTCTCCTTCATCTCTCTCTCTTTCTCTCCCTAACCTTTCTCTTACTGTTTTGCATTCTCTCTCTCCCTCTTTCTCTCTCTCCCTGACGTTTCTCTCCTGTGTGTGAGAATGTTCTCTCGGGGCTGTGGAGAATTCCAGGAAGGGCAGGAGATGCACCCTGTTCTGTTCTCCAGCTGAACTTCCCTCCATTCAAACCCACATGCTCAAATTAAACTGCAGCTCTCCTCTCTGATGCAGATCCCAGATGACAAAGGCTTCAGCTGCTCTCTAGCAGGCTAAAGACCAGCCTTGACCAGCCTGACCAAGAGGACATGAGCCACATGGAATCGAACATTAATTCCCATTTAATCACATATGTTCTGTAAAGCCACTGGATGAAAGAGAAACATATACACACACACACACACACATCATTACTTTATATCACTATATATACATGCAAGATCTTTGAAAACGTTTAAAGGATGAGGTCAGGTCGACGAAATAACATGGAGAGCGCATAATCAAACCATTCTGTGTTTAAATGTGTTTACTACCTGGAGCAAGTGAGAGCATCGCTCTGAAGTCCATTTCAATGACAGTCTTAACATATGAATAGACAAGCTCAGTTAGAAGCTGTGCTTGTGCTCTTTGGTTTGCAAATCAGCCTGGAGTCCTTCAAATTTCAGGTAATTCAAGGCAACTAAACATGTTCTTAGTTTTCACCAACACAGAAAAAGTAATGTTAAGACTTGTAAGCACTCAGTTGTCTGAAGAGGACAGTATCTTGGTACTTTGTGACACTATACAAATCACAGATGCCTTAATTGATTGCGGATTTTTCCATAGGAAGGCTGTAATGGTTTATTTGTAAATTATATAGGCCAAAAACGTAGTTTAAAGATGATGAAAAGACGATAGAACGAGTAGTGGGCATTGTTTCCAATCACAGCTTCACAGTAATACTTGGACACTTTTAGGAAACTTGGCTCGAGATGTTTTAGCAGTGGGGAAGGAACATGCGGTTTGTACCTAAACAGACGCGACCAAATCTCTTTGGATCACACTGTTTGCATAACACTACGGATCTTAAACGACATACAAAACAAAGGAATCAATGTCACGTCAAAGACATTTTCTATGCGTACAAAAACAAAACAACGCATATTTTTCGTTGTTGTTACCTGTAATGGCATAGAGTACACCCCTATGTGCGCGCGTCAGTTGGTTTCGTCCAGAAAAGTGCGTTCGTTGGGTTCTCTCGACCTGGGTTCAGAAGTGAGGTCGAACATTTTAACGGGGTACCTAGAGAGGGTTACTAAATATATTGTTTTGGAGTTTACCTTTGCACGGTCGTTTATTTCAATAACGCAGACCTGGGCGATGTATTTTCTTACGTTACCTGATCGAAGGAATTTTAAATGAATTGATGCATGCAACAGGAATAGCCTTTCCGCACCTTAGTTTGGATAAACTCTTATAAACAAGGAACCATGACAGGACACTGGGCTTTAAAGTAGTGACAAGGTAAGCGGGTGCAATCCCAAAATACCCCGGACTTGTAGATGAAGCACTCAAGCTTTGCAGTTACTGTCAGTTTGGAATTTACTGACTGTAAGTTATTAAAACTAAGTTGGAATATATACGTATTTATTTTTTCTCAAATCAGCATCGTATAGGCTACTTGCATGTCATACCTCTAACAAGACGAATGTGGGGCAATTGCTTAAATTGCCGTGCATACACAAAAAGATCTCCAGGTTTATGTAAGATGTAGCCTTTAAGTGCGTTTCTCGCCTTCAGAACACGGATTCGACAAACAGTTCATTTCAACGTGAATACGAAGATAAAATGATCAGTCAGAAACAGTGAGAGCTCGTGATCAGTTGCTTAAGTTTTTCTGTGAAAAAAATTCGTTCATTTAAACAGACCGATTTGAAATAACTGTTTTTTCCTCTTTGAGTCAGGCTTTTTATTTAAACTTCACTGTCATTCCGTGCATCTGAAAAAAGGCCATATTCTTGAAACACGAACCGCCTTTGGAAACCATTTGTTGTTTACACAGAGTGATGCCATTCGATTTTCTCTCGTTCATGGTGTCTCGTCGTAGGAGCAGATTGCGCTACAGCGCAGCGCTTTTATGACCCGCAGTTCTGTTTGTCTAGCCACAAGCTGCGGATGCATCTGTACAAAGTCCTCCTGCTTCAGGATGCCAACCTGTCTCTTTCCACGCGTGGAAGGGTCGAATACTCGACGAGACTTTCATTTTTGTATTTCTGTGTTTTTAAATTCAGCTTACGTCGAACGTGTGTGTCAGCAAAACGCAATAAAAACAAGAAAATGTCAAATTCTCAGAGCGGTTGTAAGATTTGGCTAAAACACAGGGAGAGAAAATTCTAAACTACCTTTGAACGATCTACATGATCCTATTTCCTTGCACCAGATCAATCAGCCATTCTCAGTGTTGCTTTTAAAGCCTGATCATAACCCATTTAGGTCACTGTAGTATAAGATGCAAGTGTGATCACTATAGAAGGGGTTATTTTATGTAGTGAAGTGTTTCATCCTTAAAAAGTGTCTTACACAGCCAAAATGGTTGGAAGCTTAGTGAACATGACGCTGTCACTCTTATCCGTCTTATACTGATAACAGTATTTGTTCAAAGTATTAGGGTGATGATTTTCACACCAAAGCTCTGCTTGGCTCAGGATGTCAAAGAGAAACTTTGGAAATTCTTCAGCAGGAAAACATGCAATGTTTGAGTCCAAGATTGTCCACTTCATATGATAATTGAAGAGATTTAGAGTCTTTAATCTCTGACTTCTTTAATATCTGGTTTTACTTAGTGATTCAGCAAATTCTCAATAATACCCTGTTCTGGAGCACCATGGTTTATTTGACCAGTTAATGTAGCTGTCTTTTTCCCTCTTATTAAATCTTAAATGCATAGCCTTTTCATTTCAGTAGTTCATTTTAAGGGCTTTCATTTCACTCGTTGGAAAGACAACAATGGCACGTAGTTAACAAAAATTATGCGTTGGCTCCATGGTGTGTTTGCTCGGACTGTCCAGTTGTTGAGTGTGGTGCACTGTTGCCTAGTGAGACGGAGATTACTGGAGTGTTTGGAAAGCTACCTAGAGACGGGTCTCTCTCCTGGGGTGTGCAGCCAAGCCCAGCTCACTCACATGGAGTGTAAAGAGAAGCTTAGTGTGGGTTTATCGTGTTATCAGGTTAATGAAGGCATTATCAGCAACGTGACCCTGGATGTGTGCCATTTTTTTAACATCCGTTTGTTCCCCAGACTTTGAGAGTCAACTCCTTTGACAGTGTCTAGCTTGAGCCATGATACATCAGAACACGGGGGTGTTTCCTGTATTCTAGGCACTTTACTTTCTGTATTAATCAGTAAGCTTAGAGGGGTGCTCCTCCCTTCTTGTGGACATCCCAGAATGGCCAGTGTTTTGGTGCTCGTACTCTTGTGAACCATACCAAGAATTGCAAATATACAAAGCTAAGTGGGTGCAGGAACTGCGTTACTCATGATCAGCTGCTCTTCTGTGGTGTAGTCAATATACATGACAAACATAGCAAGCATTCCTGATGGCTGGGGATTAAGAAAACATGTGTTCTCCACCAAGACAACCAAATGACTTAATGAAATTCCACCCATGTGGTGTAATAGCTGTTTAGTCTTTGTTCAGTCAGTAGGACACACTTGAGGAGGCTTTCCATGATGCAGAGTCTTTGCTGTCTCTGCTGGTATGATGAGCATCATGGTATGTGCTTTTGTAATCAGGTGTGGTATCATCTTGCAAGTGTCTGTACCCATATTGATTTTTCTATGATTAAGCAGTTTTATGTTTGTTTCCTCCTTCCTGGATATTCAGTATACCAGCAATGAAATAAGGAATGGAGTATTTTGTCTCTTACAGTTAAATTATCACCAGAGTGGGTCCGTATCATATTACAGAACAGTGCAGTAGTGGCATTGCAATTCAGAAAATAATTCATAGCAGCAATCAGAGGGATAGACATACTGGGGTGTGATTGAGTCCAAATGAGAGACAGCTGTAGGTTATGAGTAGATGGTGAGCAGGTTGGGGTCAGTAGGGCGGCGTAGGTGAGCGTGGTAGTGCTGGGGGTGGGGGAGTGCAGACACATCAGGCAATCGCCAGTCCCATGAACTGACTCAAGTGTATTACAGTGGGGGAAAACCACAACAGCACAGAGCACAGGATCTTAATGCTGAAACGAAGATGAACCACGAAGATGGAAGAACAAGCAGCACTAATTTGTAACGTTCTCTCAGTTCCATGCTTGGAGGCTTCACTGCACTGCTCTGGGATTTTCTTTGCACTCTTTCACTCTTGAAACTCATTTTTAGCGAATAATCAAATCCTCCTTGATCTGAATCAGATATTTTAGAGCAATGAGAACAAGAAATCTGTGCAGTTGAGAGCTGCTGGTCTTAGATTAACAATTAATATATGACGGTGAAAACAATGACTAGGTGGTATTTAACAATATTATATAGGGCTTTTTACTTGGCTGGGTGGGCTGAAGCTTGGAGCTGGGTGGAGCTGGGTGGAACTACTGAATCTGCCCCAGGTGCTGCAGATTGCTGCCCTTCCTCCCAGGCTGGAGACCCTCCACCATCTACGCAAGCACATCATGCTTGTCCAAGAGCTTTTCTCTGAAGTGCTACGATTGTTTTGGGGGAATCGGCCTGCGGCGGTGGAGCAGTGATCAGAGAGCCTCCGTAATGCATCCTCTTCCCCCAGCCCCCATTATACACGCATGCATACGCTCAGAATTTGTCCCACTGGCTTTAAATATTCAAATGTGGATCACATTTGCATATGTATGATTCCAGCTGCGCGGTGCTGAGTGGTTTTCCCTTAAATAAGCCCATTCTCTTTGTTCTAAGGTTCTGCACCTCTCTGTTTAGAATAAACCAGTTCAACCCATCCTTACCTCTCTCCATACTCAGTTCCGATCTTTCCTCTTTTTAATTTTTTTAAGGGTCATAAAGCTTTTTTTATATCATAGACACACTTTAAATATATGATTCATTGTGTACTCCGTCCCATCGATCACTGTGATATTCTCTCTGGTAACTCCCCAACCCCCCCCACTCCACCACCCCCTCCGCGGCGTCTCCTTGCCGTACCTGCTCGGGTCATTGCCGTAAGGTTCAGCGCTGCAGAGACTTCAAAGCCACTGCAGAAGAGCTGTAAATCCCCATCGCGCGGCTGTAAAAGAGCCCTGCACGCTGCCACACGGGAGCGGCGCTGATTTAAAACAGCTCCTGCTTTCTCTGCTAGACCTTTGCACACAGCTTCAGTGATATAGATTCACCCACTCACCCCAGTGGTCTTTTACTTAAGTTATTTATTTGGGACACTGAGGAGTTGTCAGCCTGGACCCTGTTCATGCATATATCTCAACACAATGTTGGAACTCTCAGGAAATGGTTTAAAACATGAACTTCACAGTAGCAAGTACATAAAACAAACCAGCGTACTGCTAAAAGCACATGGCCCGCATCTGAAAGTGTATCATGCAAAGCACGTGTTTAAAATACCCAGCAAAAATGCGTTTTAGTGGGCATTTTTTCTCTTTCTTGTGGAACATCTCCTTAATCTTGGATGTGTGTTTGATGTTGCTAGCCAGTGTTGCTGTTTAGACCAGGATACAGAAGCATGCCTGCGTTGTGTGGTGTCTGTTGTATGGTAGCTGAAACATGCTGTGGTGAGCTCGCTAGTGGTATGGTTCTTGTTCCCCTGAAAGGGATGGGGGTGGAGACCACAGGCGGCATGTGCCCACCAGATGTGCAGGTTGTTCCCGTTGTTTACCACTCATGAAACTCTACTTCCTAACCACCAGCTGAATGTGCATGTAGATAGAAGTGAATGATGAGAGAGAAAGAATCAAAGCATGTTGATTCTGTAGTTTATAACCTTAACAGAGTCTGATAACCTTAACGGAGTCTGATTAAGTTCAGAGGTTATGCTGGGTGTCCAATGCATTTGTACATGTGTCTCATTGGAAATGATCCAATATCACTTAAGGCTCTGTCAGTTGCTCATACGGATCACAAGGGGCAACTGAATCTACTGTACTCTGTTGCGCCACCTGTGTGTGGGTGCAGTTTTCCCAGATGGAAGTTTTGGAGGTCCATTTCCAGTGGCATGTCTCTGATCTAAACGGAGAGCCCAACTGACGAAACAAATGTGTCACACATTCCAGAACTCTGAAGAGGTTTATTTTAGCAAGTATATAGATGTTATGGTTAAGTGTTTTCTTTTTAATATGAAACTTTCCGAAAGGAGAAATTCTAAATTGAAGTCTTGCATATTTATTATAGGTTAGCCATAATGTGTTTAATACTGAAAGTATTAAATTCTGGCCAGCCAGAAGACATTATGTGATAGATGCTGTTTACCCTCAGATAGCTTTTACTAACCCACTGCCCTTAGTAACACAGTTGGTTTTTCGCTCCAATTTATGCCAGCTTTAAATTTGTTGACAAGAAAACCTGAATGGAAATTAGAAGAAATCTCTAAATATTTCAAAATATTGGCTGAGTTTTTGAATAGATAATAACACGGTACGTTCTATGTAGTCCTTTGAGCACCATCTGTGTTCAGCTGTTGGTGTTTTTTACTAACCTCATTACCAGAGTATTAGCATATATGGTGAAACACAGTATGAATCACAGTATGAGTCTGCTTAGAAGTTCATTTCCAGGCTGTGGATGCATGTCCTTAGATGTTATGATGAGTAATGTGACAGTAGCACCATGATCAAACACGCTTGTCCTTCCTCCTGCTTCATTAAACTTGGTTTGTTCCAAACGAAACACGGGCGTCACAGAAGATGTGACCTCTGGCACCTGTGGACTGTGCACTGCGGTCAGCGGCAGGTATTCGCTGTGTTGTCCCACTGCCACCCACTTAAACGTGCCATTCTTTTTATCATGGAGTACGACATACGTTATAGATGCAGCCCAGGTCAATTTGCCCTGATGTGTTTGGAGTCATTTACAGTGTTGGACCAGAAGCTGTGATATCACGTCCCAGTTCCCCTCGAAGAGCCCTTGTTTCTGAACGCCTCTCCCAGTTTTTATTAGCTCTGCTTTTACATACCTTATACGTAGCTTTAGCTGTTATGTTCGTTGTGGGGAAGGATGCATTGTTATTGGGTGTCTGTGGGAGATGAAGTTAAGGTGGCCTCTCAGAGTGTTGGCTTACCTGAACACGTTCTGTTCTGGCTCCACGGTTGCACACTGGCTTTCCTAAAGTCAATCCTCTTTTATCACAATTAATTTTAATTAAGAAAGTAACAAGTTAAACTGCTAATGTTAGTTGCTAATGTGAGCTGCTAATGTGGCTGTCAATTACTGAAAACTTAATAGCATGATCTCATTTCAGATCTGATCTGATTTTCAACTGATATAAAAGATCATTTTATTTAATAGCAGATAGCAGTTTTGGGTGCACCTTTACTTTAAATTGCCTACACATAACCTTTCAATGCAGTGATGTGCTTGCAGAACAAAAATGTTTTGAATATATTTAGGATCTGTGGCCTGTGACAGTATTTTTGTTGATCATCCATTTCACGTTTGAGGCTGAATTATTGAAATGTAATAACAGTAATCATTATGTGTGTATTAAAAGTGAAAGTCTTCCTTGTAGCACTTTCACATTGTATGTGGATGGTTCGTGCGGAGTGGATACATACGCATAGCCATCTGCTGCGTGCAGCCGTTTGCCCTGCTCTCTGCTGGAACTGCTGTTCCTGCCAGTCAAAGGAAATGGGGCCCCCACCTGTCCTGCTGGGGGCTTCAGAGGGGGGCATGGGGCCTGTGGGGTGTGTTACTTGGGCACTGGTAGTAGAGCAGAGAGATGGAGTGGTGTGGCACAGAGCGTGAAGGCGTGAAGTCCCCCCCCACCCACCCAGCATCCTGTGGGATGCCCGTCAGGCCTCGTCGAGCATTGCTGGTGTGTGCAGCCCAGAGGGGCGGGTTCTGGCCACATTCAGGAGTAATCCTTTCAGAACTCGTTTGCACTACGCCAAAACCTCAGGCTGCATGTGCTAAGGCCGCTGCTGGCTGTTAGTCCCACGTTCCATTTGTCACTCAGAACACTGCTGTCAGATCTGATTGGATCAGAAGCTGAGAGCTTTTCAAAGGGGAGGATCGTGTTTCAGTGTCACAGCATCACGTGAGGGATGAACAAAGGCCAGGACCTGGCCTCCCCCTCACCAGGTTATGCTGTACTACCTTCCTTTCACCATTTTCCCATTACTTTTCTGTTAGGGAAACCACTCCTAGTCCCCCAGGAACATCTGAAAGCTCTGAAAGTGTGAACTCAGAAGGACTTCACTTACCTTTAAAGGAGAGCTTTGTCAAAACGTGCAACGTAATGAATCTATGACTAATAATGAATAAAACGTTCACAGTTGTTAGCAGTGTGGGTGGCCTGGGTCTTTAAACAAGACCGGCCCTCTGGTCTTACACACTGTGGGACAGTTTGTATAGATTTGTATGTGTCTGTGTGTGTGTTTCCACGCAGGTGTGTGTGTGTGTGTGTGATAATTAGACTATGTATGGTAATTACACAGTCTGTTTAGAACAAAATGAACAACTGTGTTTAGTGTACACTGGAGACCAGTTTATCTCTGTAAATATTAGATCAGCACTGCTGATTCTGAAGTCCATACACTAGAGAGTCAACATGCTCAGAGTGAAGCTGACAAGGTCAGGATATGACCCATTTTTTCCCATTTATAATAAAACAGCTTAGTTATATGTACTATTTTTGAGCAGCAGGCAAACAGGTAATTACATGAGCTATGTTTTGTGGTGTCTCTTCATTGTCTTGGAGAGAAGACATGAACACACACACACACACACACACACACACACACACACAAAATCTCTGACCTTCATATGGAAGTGTACATGAAGTAACACCATAATAGCGTCTGGTTATCACATTGAATGTGTCAAACTTTAAGTGGCCTGCCTTTCTTGTGTAGTCCTGTGTAGGCTGAAAATCACAGTCCGCACTGAAGTCTCGGTGTTTTAGAGCAAATATATTTATTAGTTTTGCTGTTTTCTTTTGCTTTTTAGTTAGTTCATGAAATGTTTGAGGCCTCTGAATATGGGAGGCAAACTGGTGCAGGCGGAGCTTTTGCACATCCAGACCTGTGATAATCCGAACGCTTGTTAGAAACATGGAGCTGAACCACATGGCAGCTAAGTCAATCACATTTCATGTTTGTCATTTCATGTTAGTCAGTCTTGTTTTATGATATTCTCTTAATTAGGATCATTTAAATGTAATAATCCAGTGTGTAATTTCTTTACCATTTACACTGGATATGGGTGTAGCTCCACTGAGCTCACCCTCATCCTTAGGAATGGAGTTTAACTCTTCTTCCTCATGGGTTGTTGACGCATCGGTGAATCAGACGGTTTTAAAGTAGCTGTGTTTCTGCGTGACCAGCACCCACCTTGTATCAGGTTAGTGTCAGTGTGGTGCAGTTCTGTGGTTATGCTGGAGACCTACAGCCCATCGCAAGGCAGCCATGTGGAACCCCAGCTGTGTCCACACTTTCTCGTTAGTGCTGGATTAATTACAGGATGCCCAGAACAGCAGTGTGTGTGTGTGTGTGTGGGCATGAGTGTTGTGTGTGTGTGTGTGTGTGTGTGTTAGTGTGAGTGTGTGGTGGGCTCTGTCTGCCCTTGTTCTGATCAGAGAAGTCGCAGGGATTTCTGGGAGCAGAAATTTGCTGAGTTCTAGCGTTGGTGTTTTATGCAAGAAGAAGCGGTTTCAAAGCAAAGTCCTCTCCCAGGAGTGCACGCTGGCCAAGAGGGGCCTATAGCTTGGAGACATGCAGAAAGAAACTTGCAGTTCTGTTTCACACTTCGACGTTGATGTTGTTAGAAATACTGAGGCTGCAGTAGCAAGAACCAGTCTAAAATCCTGCTGAGCTAAGGGGGGAAGGGGGGGGAGAAGAGAGAGAGAGAGACGAAAAGAGAGAGAAAGCATATTAGAGATAAGTTAAAGAGAGTGTATGAGAGACAGACAGACAGAAATGCAGAAGAAGAGAGAAAAGGAGGAGAGAGAGAAGCAGAGAGCGAATGAATGATGGCTGGCCAGAACATCTGTACAGAAACAATAACACAGGCTCCGACATGACTTAGAGAAGATCCCGGAATGCTGGCAAGCCTTTTCAGGACAACAGACCATTTGTCTCGACATTTGCTTCATTTTGCGTGCGTGCACACACACACACATACATGCACGCGCACACACACACATTTACAGTCTTGAACATCCATAAACTTCTTACTAAAGAAGCTAAATAATTCAACTACATTGCTAAATAAAGCTAACATTTAAACCATAAGCTCAGTAACCCCTTCTTGCATTTTTGTGAAAAACATTTTGTTCTCACAAAGCACTTATACATTTCCCCATATCCCAGAGACTGTGAGTGATTCTTTAATCTGCATTTGCGTCTGCATGTTTGTGACTCCACAATGTTTTCATAGTGATGGGAGGGTTGTAGTGGCCTTGGTCCCACGCCTGTAGACCACAGTGGGACTCTACTGCTTCAAATACTATACTTAACAAAACAAACCATCACAGATATGATTCCTGTGTTTATCTGTGTTAAGCTTGTCAGGTTGACCACTTCTGACTCCACACGCATGTTGTTTCTGTGTGTGTGCGTTGTTTCTTTCAGGTGAGTGGGTTTTACACAACAACTTTTGATTACAATTCTTTTGTTTGTTCATCAGCCACCATCATTCTGTAATCATTCTCCTCCTGTATTGTGATGACAGCGAAGCTCATTTTTCAGAGGACGCTTTATACTGGTGCCTGCAGACCAGCTGTGGCTGCAGTGCACTCTGCTGCAGTACACACATCCCCATTCTCCAGAGGTCATAACAGTTCAGGACCAGCCTGGCTTGTCGGTCGGGCACTGCAGCAGGATCCAGGAGCACACAACAGGGCCAGAGGCAACTACACAAGATGTTTACAGGAAGTGGTTATATGGTTTTTTTTTGTTTTTTCGATGAAGAAACCACAGCTTTATATTTTCAGATGCTCACACTATTTTACAAGGCTTCGTGTTTTTGAGAGCTCTTTCTGCATGGATTTGTGTCCAGTGAGAGTTTTTGCCGGATCTTTTTCAGTTTTGTTTGTGTCGGTCATTCTGAGCCTCCCGTTTGTCCTTTCCTTCTTCATGAGCTTTTTCCTGCCTGTGGAGCTCAAGTTCCTGTCTGCGGTTCCCACGGAGACGTCCACTGGACGGCGGAGGAGGAAGGACACACTGAGTGCCTCTCAGTCAGAATGAGCACAAGTTTAGAAAGTGAAAATAAACTCAAATAGTCTCAGTTCTAAACCATGTTTTGACTGAAGAGAACTAA
>JAOXYF010000022.1:7308410-7327874 GCA_028565775.1 Sternarchorhynchus goeldii
ATACATACATACGTGTGTGTGTGTGTGTGTGTGTGTGTGTGTGTGTATATATATATATATATATAATATACACAGTTATAATACGTATATATAATATAATGTGTGTATATATATATATATATATATATATATAAAACATACAAATACAGAGAAAGAGAGAGAGAGATTCAAAATTGTGGTGAAATGTGCGGGTTTCCAAAGGAACAGGACATTTCGGACAGAGATCCTTCATCAGCTGTGCAAGCACTCTGCAGAGACCTCTGTCCTTGTGTACTTCACTACACTTGTGACAATCTCCACTACATTTTGCTACAAGATAAAAGATCTCTACATCTTTTACTACAAGTTTAAAAACAACCGTATGTGTGTGTGAGAACATCACCCATACCATTAAATGTAAATGCATGAAATACCGAGGTCCGCTTTTTGTCCTACTATCACTATGGATTAATATCATGAATTTGTCTGGTTAAGCCCTGTGGGTGCATTTATACCCTGATAAACCCTAACAATGCCACTTTGAGCTTGACCCTCACCACTGCACCTGGCCAGGCTCTGAGATCTTTGTTTGTTTTTATGCTACCGGTGAGCCGTTAGCCCTGATGAGGCCACAGCTGGGCTATCGCTGATGAATCAGGTGTAAATTTGCAGGCCCACTCACCTACCTGCCAGACTCACTTCAAAGCCAGCCTTTCAGCAAAGGCAACTATGTGTGTGCGCTAGCCATGACT
This sequence comes from Sternarchorhynchus goeldii, assembly GCA_028565775.1. Classification (NCBI taxonomy): domain Eukaryota; kingdom Metazoa; phylum Chordata; class Actinopteri; order Gymnotiformes; family Apteronotidae; genus Sternarchorhynchus; species Sternarchorhynchus goeldii. The sequence goes on from JAOXYF010000022.1 coordinate 7,309,142, forward strand.
CACTGGACACTGGGTTTCCTTGTATGCTTCTTGCAGCGTGCCGAGTTTGCAGAGCATCGAGCACCAGCAGCACAGTGGCTCCTCCCTCAGGCTGGTTGGAGTACTGCAGCCCAGTGGCAGAGGTGGCGCAGGTCCACATATTGCAGCTCATATGACCACAGCTGGAAGGTGAGGTGGCAGGTGTAGGTAGACATGGGGAATCCTTTCTGACAGGTATACCCATAGTAGGGTAGAATCTTTTCTAACAGGTATACCCGTAGGTGGATATAATCTTTTCTGACAGGTATACCCTTAGGTGGGTATAACTGCATGTAACTAACAATGGCTTGTGTAGATCTTTTCAGGTTTGCTAATGTGACAGGTACAGAATACACAACCTGTATAAAGGTAAACACTCCTTTCCCTCATGGTGCAGGTGAACTCACAGTCGGACAGGAGACACATGACATGGAAGTCAAAGGTCACCTGATCTTTGGACCTGGTATGCGTTTATACATTGTCTTTGTGTCGTTTATGATATAATTGTGTATGTGCACGTATGATTATGTGTGTGTGTGTGTGTGTGTGTGTAGAGCTGCAGCGCTCCATGGCCAGTACACATGATGCTGAACGGATGGCGGAGCTGCAGGAGAGGCGGAGGAGCCTTCAGGCTCTACTCAGCACCCGCCTGGCTGAGCTCAAACGTGTGTGTCTGCAGGAAGCCGTGAGTAACACGCGCATGTGCAAATACACACACACACACACACACCACATGTCTTCTCATCATCGTAGGAACATTTGGTAAATATATGCTCACACTCACGCAAACACACACACACACACACACCTCGTTATCACACTGGTGAACCCTGGAGTGATAGGACACTGATATGCTCTCTCTTGTGCCGTGACCTGCTGATTCTGACTAACACCTGCACTGTGGTGCCAGATAGCTCCACATAAGTGCTGTACTCTCACTGTACTGGAATCAGCCTAGTGCCTGCCTCACCTGCCTGTTCCCTGTTACGGTGCCTCAGAACACACAAGGATTTGTTTTGGTCAATACTGCAGGAACTGACAGGGGAGATACCAAGTGAGTTTCCTCTGGAGGCAGGTGAAAATCCCCCCCATGTGCGGCGTAAAGTTGGGCTGGTCCGCAGTGGTTCCAAGCACAATTCCAAACCAGAGGCGAGTGGATTTCTAACCATCTTGGCGGTTGGTGGGATTCTAATGAGATGTTTACATCTGTGCTTTGTCAGCATAAATTATGTTCTGTGTTATGTAGGAGGACGAAGCATCTCAGCGAAAATCGAAGAAGACTCTGTTCAGTGGCGCCCTCCGTAGGCACACAGATGCAGAGCAGCCTCCATCTCATGGCAAAAGGACAGTTCACAGAGGATGTCACACTGGTGAGTACTACGGGATTCACTGAACCAAAAAATGTCAAAAAATAAAGAACTGTTATCCACCAGTGACCATAATGTCATTTTCAACTCACATGTCACAGGCTACGAGCCTATAGTCATACTAAGCATTGATTCATCACATTGATTAACCAATAATAATAATAATAATAATAATAATAATAATATCTCTCACACCTAAAGTTGTTTAACCAAAACTAAAATATCCTTCTCTTTCAACCTCCTATAAGCTTGTAAGTATTAAACAACTGGAACAAGTTGGATAATTTTAGCCAACTAAGTTAGATCTGGAACTGCTGGGTGTGAGTATTAGAACCAGAGAAGTGAAGAGAGAAAATGAGTGAGAGAGAGCTAGAGGGAGAGGAGGAGGAAGAGAGAAAGAGAGTGATTGAGAGACAGCTAGAGGGAGAGGAGGAGGAAGAGAGAGAAAGAGAGTGAGAGACAGCTAGAGGGAGAGGAGGAGGAAGAGAGAGAAAGAGAGTGAGAGACAGCTAGAGGGAGAGGAGGAGGAGGAAGAGAGAATGAGAGTGAGAGACAGCTAGAGGGAGAGGAGGAGGAAGAGAAAGAGTAAAGTTTAAATGGACACTTACTCCTCACACATGTAGGGGAGAATGTGTGTGTGTATTTATGTATGTGTAAAATTAATTTAGAAAGAGATGGTTCCTGCAAGTTACATCCTGGAAAAGGGAACACCTTAGATAAGCAAGATACCACATGCAGCAGAGGAAGTGTTGAGTAACCAGACTGTTTCCTTTCATTCTTACTGCTGTGATGTTAGTGGCTTCCTATACACACACACACACACACACACGGAAAGAGACAGGGACAAACATGCATGAAAACAACAATGTCTTCATTAATAGTAGAAACAGTACTGGCTATGGGCTTTTTTTTTACTTGTTTATGTATTTTATGCTTTGTTGTTTATACAGACAACACAATGAAGTCAGAGAGCAGCTCCATGTCAGACTCCACCAGTCAGGAGAATGGTAAGCTATGTTGGTGTGGTAGAGATGTGTGTGAATGGCAAGCTATGTTGGCGTGGTAGAGATGTGTGTGAATGGTAATTCCTCTCTTTCAGAGGAGGCCTCTGAAGGTTTGTCCCCCTCTCGCTCCCGGCTGGTCCCGGGGAGCCCAGACAGCAGGTTCTGTCGTAAGCTCTCTCCTGTCGAGATCTATTATGAGATGAGAGCACGGCGTAATTCAGTGGCCAGCTCAGCCAGGTGTGTACTCTCCTTTAGATTCAAATGGCCCCATATCATACATGCATCTGATGCGTGTATGAGAAGGAAATACATATCACACCCAATTACTGATCACATACAAATACACTGAATAATCTCCATTTATGACCCGATCTCCACATTCCTCCTCCAGTCCGAGTCGCTCTCTCCCGCGGAGTGTGTCCAATCCCGAGGGCAGGAGCGTCCCTGCCACACCCATGATGACCCGGAATGGCCGAGCTGTGGTGCACGTCAGGTGTGCGCCTGCTCTCGCTCTCTCTCTCTCTCTCTCTCTCACACACACACACACACATTGACTAGCAGCAACATGTCTTTCTAAACTCACATTTTAAAAATAAGTTTAATAAAGTTGAATTGCTCAAAATCACACCAAAAAAGATCATACTGAGCTTATGAAAATGTTCTGACTACAGTAAATAGAGGAGAAGCTCGGTTTTTACAGTTTAAACTAGGTTTCTGTGTCTCTCCTGGGCCTTATACAGTTGAGTGGCTTTGGGTTTTGGATAATGAGTTGGAAAATGGATAATGACTATAGAAATGATAATGGTGTAAATGTTTTCATTGAGTTACTCATTTAAAGCGAACAAGTACTAATGGATGTGATGCTTGCGTTTAGACATTGTCCTAACAGCCCTGAATTCAATTATGCACACAGAACAGTGCATTGTATCTCACAGGCCTCAGCAGAGAAGCTCTGAGCCTTTTAGACAAAGTGGAGTTGTAAATGGAGATGAAATCCCAGTGCGGTTCAAGCCATCACTACTCTCACATCCAGGACGTCACTGACGCGCGGTCAGAATCGCCAGTTACACAGATGATTAGATCGTTAGATTTGCGTAACTCCAGATCTTCTCATCGGATAAAGTTGCATATTTCCATGGTCTTAAGTGCACTAGATTGGGCCGATACGTCAGCTCACTAGCACACTTCCACACACCACAGACATGTATTGACTGCATCGAAATGACTTGTCAAAAGTTAATAATGTCCATTTAACTAAGATTTTGCCTGGACAATAGCAGTTATTTTCATGGCGATTGTAAATGATCACAATAACATGACGGAGCAAGCTTAATACTAATATTATTAGTGGAGTGGAATTATTATTTCACTACAATCTAAAGACGCAGTGAAAGAACAGACAAGAGTCAAAACCAGCATAAAACAATTAACAAGCACAAGGAGGATCTAAACCAAAATGTCTGAAAACCCCCTAGAGAAGCTGAAAACCAGGGCAGACAAATCCAACAAGGAAGCAAATACAAAATTGGTCATACTAAAGCAGCCACAACAATAAACAGGAAAAAGTTCAACTGCTCTTAGACACTGAGAGCGTGGCAAAACTTCACAAAGAAGGGTACAAACAAGCAGGTGAAATGAACAGGAAAAATACATAACAGATGAGTTCAGTAATCCAGTGATGAAGAACTGTTGAATGTTCTGTGGTTAGTTGATAGTTCTCCTGGGTTGAGCTTGGGATTCTGGGAATTGTAGTGGATAGGATCATTACTGCAACGGGCTGCGTGACAATATAGTAATGTTAATGTTCACTAGGTCGGAATCCTCCAGTGGTGCTGCAGCAGCGAAGCAGTGGTCAGACAATCCCAAACCGCCCCAGTCAGCGGGCGTCCCTGCTCAGGAAGATTCCAGCCCGGGCTCCTACGAGCAAAGCAACTGCACCTACAGCACCCAGACACGCCGCAGCAACAGCTCCGAAGTCCTGCTGGACGAAGGAGGTCAAAGGTCAGGCCCGAACATTTGGAACAGGCCAAGTAAGAGCTCGGAGGCTCTGGTGGACGGGCGCGTGAGGCCGGCGCAGCGGGGGAGCCCTGAGCGGCAGGCGAACGGCCACGTGGAGGCGGTGCGCGTGCGCTCCGTGTCAGGTGGCCGCGGGCCCGGTGCAGGCAGCGGGACGTCCGGGGGCTACAGCGAGATCCTGCTGGACTATGTGTGGGGGAAGCAGCAGAAGATAAAAGCCCAGCAGCAGCAGCAGCAGCAGCAGCAGCAGCAGCAGCAGCGGCTGCAGTCGCAGGCTGGCCTGAAAGCACGGCCCTGGCCTGAGACCGGCTCCTCTGCCCCGCCGCCCTACCTGAACGGCTTGCCCCAGTCGCAGGCGCTGCTCCTGGGCTCGGGGCCCCCGGCCTACAGCCCCCTGATGCTCCGGGGGAAACCAGGTGAGCCTCGACGGGTCAAAGTCAGCCGCACCAAGTCTTGCGGTCCCTTTGTTCCCCTCCAGCCGCACCAGCAGGACGGCGCCCTGTTTTTGCCCACGGAAGCGGGTCACGAAGACCAGTCCCCGGGGCAGTTCCAGCCCAGCAACAGACCCGCACACCCACGTAGTGCAGACTGTACGCCGGACGAGCCCACGCGAAGCCTGCACAAGGCCCTGGCGCTGGAGGGCCTGCGGGACTGGTACCTACGCAATGCCCTGGGGCAGGCTGGCGGTACGGGGAAAAGCCAGGAGGGGGCGCCATCACAGCGCAGACGCACCACAGCCTTGCTGCATGGCTCACACCCCCACCCGCCACTTAAGCACCAGTCACAGTCATTCCAGAGTGACACCACCTACCCCCACATGCCACAGTCAGCCACCTTCCATGGGCATCCCCTGCACGGGCGGTGAGTACAACACAGATGCCGCTTCAACACCAACATGTTTCACACACTTGGGGAATAGTCTGAAGTGGAATAAAGTTTGAACACTGTTTTTATTCATTTGAAGATATAAATCTAAATGATTTCTTTGTCAGAAAATATGACACTCATTTTGACATTTTTTTTTGTAGGTCAGTGGATCTCTGTCAGTATCAAGAGGCTTTTCCTCCCAAAATACAGGACTTAACACTAAACGAAAAGAGTAATGACAGACTGAGCCCAGGCACACTGGTCTGACACACACACACACACACACACACACCCACACACCATAGGCACCAGCTGTACAGAATGACTTGACCAGCTGTTCCCAGGTCAGCCGCTCTGATGTAAACAGCACTCTCTCCTTACAAATCAGAGAAAACACTCAGAGAGACAACAGATTACGAACACACTCTTAACTTCTCTGTTTGGTATTGTCCAAGAGGTCCATGTGTCATTTTTGAACATCTAAAAACAAATCATTTTGTTGGTTGCACTGCAATTTTAAGTCTGTTCATGAAGAACCTGTACTGAGCACTTGATTATTTCACTGGCTGTACTAACATCAGTTTGATTTGACATGTTTAATTTGCTGATTCTTGGTATTCTTGCTAAGTGTTAAGCTTCAGGGTTTCCGCTACTGTCTCAAAATCCAGCATTCAGCCACAACTTGAATACTCTCTTAGTCAGTCAGGATCTTTATTAACTCTTTCTACAAAAAAGGAAGATTTCTATGCAAATTACAATCAAGATGTTTAGACAAAATAGCCTCTGATGTATGAATTATGTGCTTAATATTTTGTGATACATTTAGAGTAGCAAGATATCGGTAGGAAATTGAATTTAAAAAACAAAAATGTGACCGTAAATTCTGACCTTTTATTTTCTGAAGTAGAAAAGCCAAACGCTTTTCTCAGGCAGCCGCTGTAACAGCGAACAGCACGGCGCAGAAGGCGTGCCGTCGGTGTAGCGCACAAAGGCACGACCCGTAGCCGCGCGTGCACCAACACTGCTCGCGCGGCGCGCACGCTCGCGCGCTGCTGCTTCCCTTGCCGCCACCTTGGATAGCGCTAAACACTATTACTTACGTATGATACTACTTCAAAACAACTAGAAGAAGTTATTGGGAACATCATAAAACGTTTGCAATAAGTAACTGGCCTTTTAAACCTTACTTGACATCTATAAATATTGATTGAAATATTCTCAATAGCTATGTAGTTGCACACATGGTACTTCTTTGGCACAACCTTGCTAGTGAAAACCGGTGCTTTAAAAAGACTGTTCTTTGTTAATCATAAGACTCATATGTGATTGAAAGAGCCAACAATTCCAGGTGTTAGGCATGATAGTGACCACTAGGAGGAGCTCGATCCTTTGGCGAGAATGCCCTGTATTAAATCACCACCACATTAGTCATGTGCCAAAGGCTGTGTGTATGGCAGGAGTTCTTGTTGCTAATTTATGTCTAAGCTTTCAAAAGCCACTGCTGCAAATGGTCACTATGGTCACCAATATTATTTGACACCAAATACTATTATTTAACTTTGGGATCATAATTAGTTTTAATTAAATTATCTAATCAAAAGAGGAACATTATAACATAATTTATTAAATGCTATGTGATACTTTTACACTTTCGTAAAATCAAATCAGGATGCCAACAGTTAACCATTGTGCCTAGCGGTAACAGAAAGTGGAATACACCTTATTTAGCTTTAGCTGTAGCGTAGTGTAACGTGTCTCACACCTGGATTGTATTTTCTTTAAAAGTTAAGACTGGGGAAAAAAGTCAGGATTGCTGCTGGCTAATCCAAATCAGTATATTATGTTCTCCTCTGGGTGTTTTTATACTGTTATTGCCGTTTTATTGTTTTAACTCTCTTATTCAAATGCATGCGGGTACTTGCCAACTGTCCTTTTCTGAAAGCGGCCTATCGATCTCTCCTTCTGATGAATCTCATTCTTTCAACTCATCCAGTAGTATCTGAACATGTGATAGACCTACTCAGTATAAATCATTATTAAGCCTAAAAAAAAAGTGTTACTACTAAAGCAATCAGGAGCTTCCCCCCTTTTACCTGGATGGGTCCACAGCTCTAACCTTGTCGCCAAATGCTGCCGTGCTTGTCTCAGGACCAGGACTGAAAGCTGCTGCGATTTGTAAGGATCCATTTTCCACCACAAAACCAACAGCACGGCTGCATGGGTAGCAACACAGACAGAAGACGAACCGTTTTTCTATGTTGAATGCAACACAAGTGGCCTCCCAGGAGCTCACCGAATGTTTACTTTGCTTATCGAACTTTACTGGACAATTTTATATAAAAAGAAAGAAAGAAAACTGTGTTGTATCGTCACTCCTACATTATTCACGCCTACATTTGTTGGCCTTGAAATTAAATCCTTAATGTTGCTCCAAGGTAGGTATAGCACATGCATTTTATTTTGAATTGAAATTAGCAATGTTAACTATTACAGAAATGTCAAGGTAAATAAATGTTTTGTAAACTTTATCACCACAAATGATTTGTGGTACAAATTATTTACTGTTGTTGTTACCATGCTTTGGGTAATATGAGGAATTGTTTTACATTTTCATTGTAGAATCATGACTTGGTTAACAAGAAAATAAAAAAAAACTAAGCAACTTCATTCTTTTTGAAGACTAAATCTTCTAAAAATTTACATTCGCTGTATTCCTAAATTTGCAATATTCTTAAGTGACTGGGACAAGATTTTTTTTTTTTTGGCTTATGCAGACGTGTTTCTGCTAAGCATGTGTTTATGCAGACGTGCATTTCTGCAAAACTATCCCACTGGTCCGTGAATTTCTAACGAAAAACTTCGCGTTTCGTGCAGGTAACTGTCCGGTAGGCAGTGCGCTCTGTTCCTGCTCCTATTGGCCAATAGCACTGTAGTCTGATTCTAGGGCAACGTGCCCGGTGTGTCGGATAAACTCCTTACAGCGGGAACGCTAGATTCGACCGAAGATATTGGCATCTCAACCATGGACCCAGAAGGAAGACTTTTGCCGCACACATTTATTATAGCCAATCATATTACAAGCCGCTCTTGCGAAAGCTCTGCTGTCGGATTAGAATATGTCAGGAAACGGCGGTAGGTGACAACACTTCTGAGGAAGTTCTTCCAGCTAGCTAGGATAGCTAGCTGCACTTTACCGTAGTTTGTAGTAACTTCACATAACGTTATCTGATTCGACTGTAAGTATGAATAAATGCATTTAGATGGCTTATCTGGCTAACCATAATAACGAACGATACTTAATCTTCCGATCAACAACTTATGCATGTATTGCTAGCTAGTTGCCGTTGTACTGTTAAATGCTTAGGCATCATTTTAACTAGCTAGTTAGCTAGTTACATATTCATAAAGCTAGTGTATTACTACATGTTCTTGGCGCTCTTCTCGACTAATCTGTGCGAACTAGCTTGCTTGCCTACTGAAATGTTAAAGATAGTCAGCCGATGGTTAGTGACATTGCCGCCCCCCCCCCCCCGGTACTTAGGATAGTTGGCTACATAACGTTGTCTAGCTAACTTACTTCAGTTAAGATTAGCTAGTTGCGCTAAGGTTGGACTTTTATTAACTTGCTAACTAGCCATTTACCAAACTTGGTATACATTTTGTAGAGATTCGAGTTGAGGCGGTGGACACAGAACCGCATCTAATCTAACTTGGGTAGATAGCTTGCTTAATTGCCGTACACTTTCTCCAGATAGGTAAATTGCATGGCTAGCTACGTAACTATCTTAGTGACCTGTTTTTAATTAGTATGCGCTAGAGCACACAATATACTTTCGTCTCTTAACTCTCACCGCCACAAAAGCACCCGACAAAATGTCTGCGGTCTATTCTAAACTACATTCTCAACTGAAGAGGCCTTCCGCAGTAAGGAAAGCGGTTTTTCTCGTTATCGCCATTTATGGAGTAAAAAAACTTTACCCGTACATTTCTGAGAGACTTAAAGGGAGGACTGCGCGGCAGCAGAGGGGGAATCACCAACTTTACGCGAACGTAGAGCCACTGGAAGTGGCGGAGAGACGGGGAAAGAAACGTAGCTCTCCCGCTGTGAACCGTGAGTTCCTGGAGCGCTTATGTCGTCTGCTGCGCATCCTCTTTCCTCGGCTCTTCTGCAGTGAACTCGGGCTGCTTGGTTTCCATTCAGTCGCCCTTATTTCACGCACCTTTTTGTCCATTTACGTAGCTAACTTAGATGGCAAAATAGTAAAAACAATTGTCAAAAAAGACCCCCAAGCTTTTGTCTGGGAGTTAACAAAATGGTTACTCATTGCCATCCCCGCTACGTTTGTAAACAGTGCTATACGTTACCTGGAGGGCCAACTCACGCTTGCCTTCCGCACGAGACTGGTGACCCATGCCTATCAGCTTTACTTCAACAGCCAAACCTATTACCGTGTCAGTAACATGGATGGCAGGCTGGCCAACCCTGACCAGTCTTTGACGGAAGACGTCGTCATGTTCGCCGGCTCGATGGCTCACCTTTACTCCAACTTAACGAAGCCTATCCTGGATGTAGTCGTGACCTGCTATACTCTCTTGAAAGCGGCTGAGTCCAAAGGCGCCAACACCACCTGGCCCTCGGCCATCGCCGGCATCGTGGTGGCACTTACGGCTAAAATCCTGAGGGCCTTCTCCCCGCGCTTCGGGAAGCTCGTTGCAGAGGAGGCCAGGAGGAAAGGTGACCTGCGTTACATGCACTCGCGCATCATTGCCAACTCGGAGGAGATCGCCTTCTATGGGGGTCACAAGGTAACATGGTTTTGCTGATCTAGCTAGAGCAAGTTTAAAAATAGATTTTAGTTTTAAAAAAATAGTAGTTACTTCTTTAATGTATGAAGTTTATAGACGCTTTCAATTAATATATTTTACGACTTTTTTGCTGTTAGTGCCAGCTTTCATTCTGGTGCAATCATTGTTCAAAATTTTTTTTTCTAACGTTTACCAGTCGATGTTACTAAAAAAACTAAACAAACAATGGTGAGTTTAACTGATCGACACGCGTGCTTATGGTCAGCCTGTTCTTTTGAACATGTCACGAGCATGCACCTGGCGTCCCTGAACAAACCGGATCCTGTCACGTGTTTAGTGCAGTCACGTGTTTAGCCAGTAGTTGCTATTTCTAGGGCAAAGAAGCATCATGTCATGTGGAAAAAAGTGAAAGCCTTAGGATTGGAGCAGAAATCTGTGGTATGTCCCAAAATCTCTATGCTTTCAAAATGTTTCAGTCCCCCCCTAAAAAAAAAACAGAAACCTGCCAGTAGTTACCTGATTATGGATGTTTGAAACAGCTGTAGTTTTGTTTAATCCTCTCCTCTTGTGTGTGTGTGTATATACATGTTCATGTATTCGCGTTCACGTGTATCTGTATGCGCGTTCACGTGTGCGTGTGTCTGCATGGACTGACGCAGGTGGAGATGGCACAGCTGCAGCGCAGCTACAACTCGCTCCGTTCCCAGATCAACCTGATCCTCTTCAAGCGCCTCTGGTACGTCATGCTCGAGCAGTTCCTCATGAAGTACTTGTGGAGCGCCTCCGGCCTTGTCATGGTAGCCGTGCCCATCATCACAGCCACGGGATTCTCCGTCCATGGTACGAGCGCCACGCTCCTCTTTAAATATTAAAACGATGCGAGTCGTTCTCCTCTGAAGGCCCAAACAAGGATAGGGACTCTGTAACGTGTAATCCCTAATCGCAGTGCCATTTTGGTTCACTGTGTGTTTCTGGTTGTTGTTGTGACCTGTGTTGACATGATCAGTGCTGCCCAGAGCCTCCCTGAGAGAAGGACTCATATGCTTCTCCACCTGTGGCCACCATTTTCCTTTCAGACTCGGAGGACGTGAAGCAAGCAGCGATGGTGATGAAGGAGGAAGACCTGGTGAGCGAACGCACACAGGCCTTCACTACAGCCCGGAACCTTCTGAATGCAGGCGCTGACGCCGTGGAGAGGATCATGAGCTCTTATAAGGAGGTGTGGCACTTCCTCGTTCCAGCCTCTTCCTATATAGTGTTGGTGTTTTAGGCTGTTGTCTCATGGGCCTCTACTAGACTGCTACTTTGATTAAAGGGGCTTTCTGTGTTGAGAAATAGATGCTTGTGATAAAAATAACAGCAATTACAAGCTTTCATATAGTATTTTAAAAACTATTTGCAAAGTGCATTATAGAGCACAAGTAAATATGGAAAGGCATAAGATAAAAATATAAGATATAAAAGATAAAGCAAAGATCAAAATAAAAACAAAACATTTAAATCATTAAAATGAGTGATCACTAAGGAATAACGTAGCAGCTGAAGATGCTGGGCTAGAAAATGCTAATCTGAACAGATAAGTCGTATCTGTTCTCTTAACAGTAGATCATCAAAAGTCCTCGAGTCTGCTGTAAAAGGCCTCACCCCTGTTCAGGCTGGAGGAGATGGCTGCAATGTTACTGATAGGAATATACCTAATGATACCTAATATGTTAAAAGTTTTAAGTAATACCGATATGACTGGGTACTATAAAGTAAACAAATTCAGTTAAAGTAAAACACCATAAAAAGAACTGTAAGTACATCAAATAAGGGGAATCAAAACATTTAAGTTTTCTGTCACGATTATTTAATGTAGTCTTTCTCTGTGTTTTCTCAGGTGACGGAGCTGGCAGGCTACACGGCGCGTGTGTATGAGATGTTCGAGGTGTTTGAGGATGTTCGTGCTGGCGTGTATCGCCGATCGACCCAGGAGCTACAGGATGGAGAAGCGGGCGGGAGAGCACGGGAGGTGAAGCATGGCGTGAGGGTGGAGGGACCCCTGCGCATCAGAGGTCAGTGCTGCTGACTCCATCTCACAGGGTTAAACAGGACTGAAGCATGATGCCATTTCACTTAAACACTTGTCATGACGTTTAAGGACGTTAGTACTTCCAGTACTTTAGTGTTTTAGTCGGTCACTGAAACATTATATACAGTGTTCCCTCACTTATTGCGAATTTCCACAAAGTAGGAACGCTGTACTTATTAGTCCTACAGCTAGAATGATGATGATGAATTAGCTGTGCAGTAATGATGACGATGGAGACGAAGATGAGATGAAACAGCGAAAATACCGTGATAAATATTTTACATTAACATTTATTTAAAAACCCGCGAAACAGCGAGGGAACACTAAGTTACCACGGCAATGGGGTGACCTGACTAATCCCTGGTGTTTTTACTGATGTGTGTGTTGAGCACAGGTGAAGTTATTGACGTGGAGCGAGGCATCAGGTGCGAGAGCCTGCCCATCATAACTCCTACAGGTGATGTGGTGGTGTCCAGCCTCAACATCAAGGTACACACCTGCACTGCCGGTCGTTATAAAACCCATCCTCATTCTCTGCACCCTCATAAACGGAGAGGTTCTGCGCTCTAGTGGCAGTATGGTGCTGGTATATAGCAGATATATAATAGCAATGTAGACCATGTAGTTTATTAAATGGACCGGTACAGCCTATGGTCATGTACACAGTAAAGTCATGGTGGTATTGCATTTCAACTTGCCCTGTTACTTATCCCAAATGGCTCAGGGTTATGTTAGGGTTTTGATTGTGGATTATTTCAAACAGTACATCAGGAGCGAGGCAGAGCAGGTGCACTGAGAAAGCATGCTACTCTCATCTGGACGTTCCGGGGTCATAAGTTATGCGGTTGTATAACAGTTTGTTTATTGAGCTATATTATCTTTTCTGTGTTTGACCTGGCTTTCTATGAACTATGAACTTTCTATGAACTGGTTTTTGCTGATATTACAGAAGGCATTATCGGTCATAAATCTGTGCACTTGTTAACTTTTTAAGACTATGCTTTTGACATTTGTAGGTTTATATGATTTCAGAGTCTATACATTTTAAAGCAGTTTCTACCTGCTGCTCGTGAGGGAGCTCCCTTGCACAGTTGAGACTTCTCTCTGTCCCAAAACAATTTATTTAGCTTTAATTAGCCGGTGAGTAGAATTGGGTGAAAGGTGAAGCTCGTCAGTGCAGGATGAGGTCATGCGTACAACAGAAACACATCAAAGAGTCTCATATCCAGATCTTGTTAATGCGGGTCGTTCCAAGTACAGCAGGTCTTGTCAATGCGAATAACGTCAGGTGGTGCAGGTTGTTGATGCTGGTTGGTTCAGGCGGTCCAGATACCGTGAATGTGGGATGGGTTATGCTGGTTTGTTTTTACTGCGTTGCTGTTGTCACCATCACACTCTTCCTTACATGTTTATTTACTACAGTTTATGACCGTTTGCTGTTTTAGTTTGCAAAGTGAATGTATTTGGGAACATTTGTTTGGGTGAGTTAATTTGCTTTTGAGGCAGCTGTTGGGTTAATGAGTGATGAGTATATCAGTGATAAGTGTCTGCTGGAGGTTTCGCTAAGGACAAGTGGCCCTGTTTCTGTTCACTTGTTCCCCATGGCTGCTGAGTCAAGAGCCTCCCAATCCAGTACCTTTTGTGTTTTGTTCCTGCTTCTAATTACACCTGTGGTTCTTAATGTAGGGCTTCAGTCTTGTGATTTCCTGGTCTAGGAATAGCGGAGGCTGGAAAGCAGCGAGAATTGGAATGGGGTGGGGGGTTGCACTCCTGCTCCCCCTTCTGAGAACATATGCTGTCCTCTACCAAGCATCTATTAGTCAGTGGGTGTGTTTGTTGTATTTGGCTACATCTTTCTTTGTGTAGCAAAATGATGCTCAAACATCAGGGTGTTGGTGATCACACAGAAACTCTCCCCTAACCATCACAACCATGGTACATGGTCAGTTACTTGAACCCACATGCTTGTGCGAGATTTTGCCCAAGTCACATCTTGGCGCCACTCCTAATGCTTTACATTCTTGTTTTGTGTGTCTGGTGTCGGTCCGTTCTGCACCAGATCCCTCATGATTAATTCATGCTTCCTAAAATTCTGGGAAACGGATTGTGCTCGTCATGCCCTGATGCCCTCATGCCCCAAACCCCCCTCATCCCCAACCCCCCCACTGCCAGTTTGCCAGGAACAATGTATCCGTTATTCCTTGCTCGTGGAGATGGGGCTTCCTGTGGCGCAGTGCTGCGCGACCAGGCAATGAGGAGATCCCACCCTGCTAATCCCCTCCCACACCTCTCACACTGCAGTCATGTGGCAAGACGGTCACTCGGCTGCTGTAACCCACAATCCCTTGTGGGATGGCCTAGAACAAGAGAGCTAGCGTGTCTGAATCTCCCATCCATGCAAAGGGCAGGAAACACAGAGAGATGTCAGAAAGTAGCTCGTTTAAGCGCGGCAGCTGTTGGATACGGATAATGCAGCGGAACTTCAAGAAGGAGCGGGACTGTGTTTCCAGTTGGTTTTTCTTCTTCAGGCAAATCAAATGTCAGAAATGTGATTCTAACTGCACGTGTGGTGTGCAGAGCCGGTCAGACTGGGTTCACTCCACGCTGTAATTATCTGCCATTGTGGAGCACAGGGGAGTTCAGTTTCAAGTTTTTTGCACAAAAGCAAAAGAAAATAAAAAATAAAAAGTATGTGCTTGCCTCAGAGTTAAGTACTAAAAAGAGCCGTCTGTTTAAGAAGATCGTTAAAAAGAGCCCTCTGAAGACCGCCGATGCATCTTTGCACAGATTTGTTCTTCCTGGTACTTACTGACGTTGGCCTAACCCTAACCCTCACACAGCTTACTCATAATTTTTCTTTGCACTTTTCTCTTGCCCTGTCTTTTCTCTATCCCTCTCTTTTTGGGTTGTGCGCGTGTATGTGCGCGTGCGCGCGTGTTCCCCCATGTTTCTCAGGTGGATGAAGGAATGCACCTGTTAATCACCGGGCCAAACGGCTGTGGGAAGAGCTCGCTGTTCCGCATCCTGAGCGGCCTGTGGCCGGTGTACAGCGGCGTCCTCTGCAAACCTCCCCCCCAGCACATGTTCTACATCCCACAGAGGTACGGCAGCAGAGCCAAGACCAATGAGACACAACTACAACTCTAATATCTCATTAGAGCAGATTAATTAAACAATGTATTCATTACACATTAATCAATTCATTAATAGAATAAGTAATGCTAAGTAGGACATCATCAATGTAATTAAGGAAATATGGGTTAATACAATTGTAATGATATGGGGATCAGTAATAGAAGTCTGAATATGTTGTTTTTGGCCCTTTATTAGCTTGTTGGGAATCGGGTCGAACTGCTGGCTTTACAGCATAGGAGATGCTTTGGGTCCAGGTTTATTTCACCATGAAATTGACCCCCAGCTGCCTAAGACTTTGGGGTGTGTGTGCACGTGTGACTGCTTGTGTGTGTGGGAAGGACCCACGCCCGTTCTCATTTCATGCCCTGCTAAGCTAATTAGCACTGATGAGTGTGGTGGTTACCAAGGTTCTGAGAGCAGTGGGTCCAGATGGCCCTGCAGGGCTTGTGTTCAACACATTCGCCTCATTCAAAGAGATAAAACACGGGGAACAGTAGCAGCAGGACGGGCCGCCACAACGCACTCGCGACATCAGTCAAGTCCCACAGCTGTAGTCTGTGTAGGTCCATTGCAGGTCAGCGAACATTGTAATGCGTTGTTAAAACTACTGAAAAGGCATGCGCTAATGCATTGTTAAAACTACTGAAAAGGCATGCGCTAATGCATTGTTAAAACTACCGAAAAGGCATGCGCTAATGCATTGTTAACACTACCGAAAAGGCATGTGCTAATACGTTGTTAAAACCACTGAAAAGGTATGCACTAATGAATTGTTAACACTACTGAAAAGGCATGCGTTAATATGTTGTTAAAACTACTGAAAAGGCATGTGCTAATACGTTGTTAAAACTACTGAAAAGGCATGTGCTAATACATTGTTAAACCTACTGAAAAGGCATGCGCTAATACATTGTTAAAACTACTGAAAAGGCATGCGCTAAGCTAGGGATGAAGGAACTGGAATGCTGTTTTTCACCTAGTATATTGTGTGACTGACACATCATTGATTCAAATGCATTTATTTTATTATGATTTAATTAATTGCATTGAGGTCTTTATGAATGCTGAATAAAATAATATCAAGAAGTAGCAAATTAATTCCATGAATACTGGAAAACCTCATGAAAGTTTTACTTCAGTCATCTATCAGTACATTCATTTTTTTCTCTTGATGATTATTTCATTTTCTTTATTCTTCCTTTCTTTCCATTATGAGTTGATCTTTCATCTTTTTCGTTCTTTATTTTTCCCTTCATAGTTTTCTTTCTTCTTAAATTGAATGTCCGTCTAGGCCGTATATGTCAGTGGGCACTTTGCGAGACCAGGTGATTTACCCCGACACAGCTGACGAGATGAGGGAGAGGGGCTTCACTGACCAGCAGCTGGAGGGAATCCTGCGTACTGTCAACTTACTCTACATCCTGGAGAGGGAAGGAGGTGAGTAGCCCCAAAACACCGCCTCACACCTCCATCACAGAACACCACACCTCCACCTCCACCACAGATCACAACATCTCCACCACAGCACGCAACCTTGAATAACCACCGTAAAAACTACCTTACACCTTCCCTGCAAAACATCACCTTATGCCTCCCACAAAATACCTCCACCTAAAACATAGCCTTATATCTCCACCACAGAAAACTTCACACCTACCATATAAACCAGTACTATTGGCACTTACTCTGAGGCCTGGAGGGCCATTCTCTTAACACCTCATTGAGCTCATGAAGGGTTTGATAATTAGATGGAGACTCACTTTTGATGACTGACGATTAAATATAAGATGGAGAAGGAGCTCAAACACTTGAGTCAGCTTGAGGCAACCTGCTATGGAAAAATGAGTCGAGTATAAAAGGGTCATTTCTTTTTAATTTGTAACACAAAAAATGGGTTTTACAGTACTGCCTCCAGTTCTTATGCTTTGAAATGACCTTGATGTGTCGCTTTGTGCTAATATACACCAAGTTCACTGACTGTACTTTAGGAGTCATGTTTCAAGCTAACTGAACTGATGGAATTACAGCTGAAGATTCAGCCTTGAAAATGGTCTGAGGTGGTTTACACACAATGTGTGTATTTACAGGTTGGGATGCAGAGAGCGACTGGAAGGACGTCTTGTCTGGAGGAGAGAAACAGAGAATGGGCATGGCCAGGATGTTCTACCACAAGTAAGCCAATAGGATAATAGGAACATAAGAGTTACCACTTTTATTAAAAGCTCAATATTTATTTAATCCCCAAGGGATAAAACTCTTATGTGACTCTAAAGCTTGTGTCATCTGATGTAACTCAATACTGGGACGATACTAGGATAAAAGACGCAAGTGCCAAGAAAACAGACTGACTTTCCTGGAATCAGACTGTTTAAAAACCCTTTACATGGTTGTCAGTTTGACAGTGGATGTTCCAGTGCCGTTTGTCTGCTGAATCCTGCCCTCCAAGCGAGTGGTCTGGTTTTCTGTGGAGATTGCAGTGTGTGCCACGTCGCCCTGTTTCCTTCCTCCCAGGCCCAGATATGCCCTCCTGGATGAATGCACCAGCGCAGTTAGCATCGACGTGGAGGGCAAAATCTTTGAAGCTGCAAAGGATGCTGGGATTGCACTTCTCTCGATTACACACCGACCGTCGCTCTGGTGGGCATTCATCATGTGACTTCTTAAGCCTGGTTGTTTTTTTTTTCTTCTTCTTCTTCCAGGACTGTTGCTCATTCATGCTCTGATCTCATACTCTGATTTATACTCTCTCAGCCTGTCAACACGATACTGGAATGTCTGAGGCTCATATTTAATGTTGCTCTGTGCTCTTAAAAGTAATATGTCCTGATAAAATGTTTTTTGGCCATGTGAGGGCGCTGCTCATCAAATCATGCAGGCTGTCTTTGATCAGTAGTGGAGATTTCGAACTGCATCATGAGTGCATTAAAAGTGTTAATAAATTATTATTCATAATAAAAGATAAATAAATAAAAAAAATCTTTTTTTGTTAGTATTAAGAGAATAATAATAACAACAACAAAATAATAATAAGCATGTGCTCCTATGATCAGGAAGTACCACACCCACCTGCTGCAGTTTGACGGCGAGGGCGGCTGGCGCTTTGAAAAGCTGGACGCCTCCACGCGCCTCTCGCTGCAGGACGAGAAGCTGCGGCTGGAGACACAGCTCTCTGGGATCCCCAAGATGCAGCAGCGTCTGGCTGAGCTCTGCAGCCTCCTGGGGGAAGACAGCAGCCTGGCAAGTCCTGGGGAGCCAGAGGGGGAGAGGGGCCCACAGCGGCAGGAGGACAGGGAGGAGAGAGACGGCCTCCCCGCCCAGCGGGGAAAAAGCCTTATGGAGTGATTTGCTGCCAGGTGATGGAGATGTATTCGAGGCCAGCTGTGTGTGTGTGTGTGTGTGTGTGTGTGTGTGTGTGTGTGTGTGTGTGTGTGTGTGTGTGTGTGTGTGTG
>JAOXYF010000022.1:7327974-7338433 GCA_028565775.1 Sternarchorhynchus goeldii
TGTGTGTGTGTGTGTGTGTGTGTGTGTGTGTGTGTGTGTGTGTGTGTGTGTGTGTGTGTGTGTGTGCGTGCGCGCATATGAGAACAGGGGGGAAAAGCCTTATGGAGTGGTTTGCTGCCAGGTGATTGAGATGTGCTGAAGTCCAGCTGTGTTTGTGTGTGTACAGGTTGATGAAGAATTTCAAATGAAAAATCGCATGTTGAGATGTAGATTTTAGGCACTTTCTCTAGCTGCACATTGCTGTGGGTACAGATTACATTCGTACGTTTGTGTGTGCTGTTGAGGCTTTTTTTCTGTGCATGTGCGCGCGTGTGTGTGTGTGTGTGTGTACACGTGTGTGTGTGTGTGTGTGTACGTGTGTGTGTGTGTGTGTGTACACGTGTGTGTGTGTGTGTGTACACGTGTGTGTGTGTGTGTGTACACGTGTGTGTGTGTACGCGTGTGTGTGTACGCGTGTGTGTGTACGCGTGTGTGTGTACGCGTGTGTGTGTACGCGTGTGTGCGTGCGCGTGTGTGCGCGCGCGTGTGTGCGCGTGTGCGCGTGTGCGTGCGTGTGTACGCGTGCGTGCGTGCGTGCGCGTGCGTGTGTGCGCGTGCGTACGCGTGCGTGCGTGCGTGTGTGTGTGCGCGTGTGCGTGTGTGTGTGTGTGTGTGTGTAGGTTAGTGTCCCAGACTGTGTTTATCTGTGTTAGAAGTGGGGGAGGAAAGCAGGAGGCAGCTGCCAGCTCTTCCAGGTGCTGCGAATGATGAAAGCTGCTCCATTCCTTGTTATTGCAGTTCTCTGCAGAATTCTCTCATCTCTCTCACCTAAGCAGTGAAGTGTGTGTACGTGTATGTGTGTGTGTACGTGTGTGTGTGTACGTGTGTGTGTGTACGTGTGTGTGTGTACGTGTGTGTGTGTACGTGTGTGTGTGTGTGTGTGTGTGTGTGTGTGCGCGCACGCGTAAAAATTGTATGTGCACAAGCGATGTATGTGTGTAAGAGAACCTCCTAGGGTAAAGAGCTGCAGTTGGATGACTGGCTGTGGTTCTGTGTCATACTGTTCATTTAACAACACTGAGCTTCTCCCAGTGCTGACAAAGTGTTGGGACATACCACTCAATGCTGTAGGTTTGATTTTGTGCCATGTTGTACAAAGAAAAACATTTGTAAATATTTTAAGGGTACAAAACCCACAAAACTTTAGTCTCTATTGTAACCACTGTGTTTTTGTTAGTTGTTTTTGTTTAGTGTTTTTTGAGTGGGTGGTTTGTGATGAAACTGTGAATGATTTTTGTGAACGTCAGTGAAGCGGTGCAGCACTGACCCAGGAGGGGTTTCCGTCATGGCATTGTGACATGGTTACATCCACTGCTGAGGTCAGTACAGTGCGGTTCGCACAGTGAGACGAGCGGAACTCGTGAGGGATGTTCGGCGACTCGCCCTTTCCTGAAACTTCACTGTAGTTGATGCCTTTACTCCCCTTTACTCCTAATCCACTGCTAGCACTTCTTCTTAGTGCATTTCAATTAAGATTAATTAACCCAAATAAGACCATTTAGCAGTTAGATTTAATAGTTTTCAGTCCTCTGAGGCCTTATTTCAATTACATTACAAAATCGGAATCATAATTTATATATATACATATATATATATATATATATATATATATATATATCTCTATCTCTATCTCAAAAATGAGTCAAGTGAAGAAGAGGTAGTCAACATTGCAGATACAGAATGTCTCAGAGAAGATTCCAGAGTGTACTGTAGTAAAAGATATTGAGAGTCAAACCTGCAGTGAAGTACACTGCAATTTTGTACAGTGACGGGTTGCTTCACTGCAAATCTGACCATCTGTCTATCTATCAGTCTGTCGGTCAATCGTGTCTGTCTATAGCGTGCATATTATACGTGCATACACTTTTTCCAGGTTTTCAGAGAGAAAGAGTATGTTAGAGGTCCTTTATTAGCTGTGTGAGCAAGGCGTCTACACTGCAGTGTACAACACTGATGGTGTATCTGATTTGCAAGCACAATACAAGTCTGGAGTTCTGGGAGTTGAAACCTGTTTATATTCAAAACGGTATACGTTTAAATCATAACATTGTTTCCGAGTTCAGAGAGTGTAGAACAGTCCTTTCTCCTTAAAGTTCCTAATTTCTTATCTGGCCACATAATTAAAAGTAGCCATTAGCATTCAAATATCTTGCACCTAGAAATAACAAATCCTTCATTCTTGCGTTCAATTACATGATTGATAATCCTCTTGGGGGTTTTTTTCTTATTTTTTTTCCATCACATTTCTGGCAGGAGCTACATTAGGCCAGTCCTGCAGTGATGCCTGAGGAGGAAGAGGGGACAACATGGTGAATAGGGCTAGTTATTTTAGTGGCTGTTTAATACGTTTGGTAAATCCAGAGAAGCTGCACAGCAGCTGAAAGATCTCAGTGTTCTGATTCTCTCAAAACCTCGTGTTCTATATACACTTTGATCTGGTTATGCTTTCTGACATATCAGCAATTTCTGAATATTTTCACACAGCAATACGAAGTATAACGGTAATTTTGAAGTATAGCTATCGTTTGTTTGTTCTTTTTGCCTTTTTGTGCATTCTAAGTGTCCTTGAGAAATTTCTTTTTCTTTAAAAGAAATTCGAACAGCTGTTTTTGTGTATGCTGATATTAAAAATTCAATCACTTGGCTGATGTTTGATGATTTGTAGCCAAATATTAATTATTTCCTTTTAAAAATGTTTAACAGAAAATTGTTTGTTACTTTTTGATTTTTATAATGTTTCACCCAGAAAGATTTTTATAAATATAGGATTTTGCAAATGTAATGCACAAAGACTTTTGTATCATGAATTTACACGATACAGTAAATTCTTAAGAGTTTTCCATTTGGAGCATATGTGGAATTTGACTCTAGATAACTAATTTTAATTTTCCACGCGAATAATAACTGGATATACTGTAATTCTTTTTCCCTACATCTCTATATGATCTATGTAACCCGATGCTGTTAATAATAGACTTTAATTTGCACATTTGCCTGCATGGCTATTTTCGTACATTCATGCAACGTAATAAAACATTTTGTCTAGAAATGCATTTTCTGGGTGGTTTATTTAACATCCTTGTCGCAGATGTTTGTCTAGAATACAGTGCCTTATTACTTAGTCAATCACAATGTAACTCGACGTTTGTCAGATAGTTTCACTTCGAGCTTCTTTCGACATTAGCCAGTGGTGCAGAATGTTTTTAGAAAAGCAAGTGCATATGAATTATTACTGTTGATAAGCCTAATTAAAATGAAAATCATACTGTATGTAAAATCTTGGTTTCGCATTGAGGCGCTGGGTACTGCATCAAATCCCAAAAATCCTGACCATAAGGTGCCGCTGCAGCCACGGGTAACGGTGCCGTTCACCGCTCCCACTGCTCGATTCCTGTGAGGATGCGCTTCTGAGCGATGGAGGGTTTTTTCTCATCTTACTCCACGTGTTGCATTGTGGGTTTTGCGTCCGTCCTTACCTTTTGCTTGGAGAAGTTCGTTTTGAAGGCGCAGCATCACCGTTTGGGGGCGGGGGTTAAACCGGTATTGTACAGACTTTTGTTGGTTCAGCGTGAATAAATCCGAGTAGACCAAGAATTTTGTTCGAAATCTTCTCCTGACGGTAAACGGACGACTCCTATCGAGAACTGCGGAAGGTAAGATAAGGTTTCTTTGAATACAGGCAGTTTTGAGCGAATTTGCCGAGTGGTTTTTAAATGCCCCGGTCGGTAAACCCGGACTTTTAACTGTACCAATCCGCTATCCCAGACAGATTTTTGTTATCTAAAAGCTTTAAATGCCGTTTTTGTCAGTGGTGTCAAATGCGAAATTATTATTAGTGAAAGGAATGTTAGAGCTGTATGTCACTTTGGAACTTTGATTTGAATAAACGTATTTAGTAAAACCCGAGACATCTAGTTAGCTGGTTAACCGTTAGGTTTGTCAAAATGCTTCCTCTGAGTTGTCGATTTGTAAATTGCTCGGTTGTGTTTTGACATTAAAATGGTTTGATACAGGTGTATTTAATGTTAGGTTAGATTGTGTTAATGTTAAGTTATTTGATGCTAGGTTATCTAACCTAGTTAGTTAACAGTCAACGAGCGAGTATGCTTAACTCACGAGCGAGTATACTTAACTGACGAGCGAGTATACTTAACTCACGAGCGAGTATGCTTAACTCACGAGCGAGTACTTGCGTAAGGAATAGTTCACATTCTTATACGCTCGCTGTGATCAACTCTTTCACTAACTTTAGCCGAGCCATTCACGATAGATGTGCATTTGTCTTGGAAATAATTCGCTGGCATGAAACCCCGTAAAGTAATCTGGCGGAGTTCAGGACTCACTTAAGGTGAAGTGAACCAGACAGTCGTGAACATAACAATGACGGTTCGTCCACCTGTCGTGAATTGTGTTGTCCCACGTATATAATATGTGGTTAGTTGTGATATAAAGTGGTTGCTGAATCAGGTTTAGCTTTTGAATTCAGACCAATATTAAAAGCACAAAGCACGACTTAGGGAGGTCGTACATTATTAGGGTAGACTTCAGATCCTCGGTCTGTCTACCATGTTATAGCGTTTATACAACATTCAGATGACGTGGATGACGTTACTTTTACAAGATTGTCGATGGCTATTTGAATAAAACTTGTAGAGTCCAGTCAACATTACACAAGCGTGTTAATGTTATGTGGACTACACTTGCAACAATATTAGTCTTGTAAAAAGCGACGTATTTATTTAAATTCGGCCTTCTTTAGCTGTTGTGGTGAGCAAAATTGAAAGTCTATGGGTTCATACAATAGTTTATACGGGACATTTTCAGCACTGTGGGGTAGTTTTATGGAGAGGGCGGTTGAGGGTTGGTGCTTTAGTCAGAAATGACCCGGGAGCAGATGTTGGCCCGCGGCATCAGCAGAGACGGAGGCAGTCTCGGAGCAATCTGGCTCGTCTTCGCCAAGTCGACGCAGTGGTCGGTCCTCGTCACGTTGCCTGGCGTGCGAGAACAACGCGAGCGGAGAGAAGGTTTGATTCCAGCTATTCAAGAGCAAACCCGCCCCCTCCCTTCCCCGTCATTTCCATTTTCAGCGCGTTATGTGTTCTCACGTGAGCACTAATGAAACAGTGGCGGAGTTGTGATGAGTTTCTGCGGTTAGTAACATCAGGAACGCTGCCTCATCTTTCCGCTGAGATCGTCTACGCTGGTGAAGAACTGTTCTGCTTGTCTTTTTCGATTTCATCACAAAGACAGCAGGAAAGACGAAGAGACAAAGAGAAACAGAAAGAAAATGCGGTATAATGCTAGCAGCACATTTATAACTAGTCCTTTCCCATTACAGTACGTTTTTTTCTATGAATAATGTGATCTCCCACACTCCATCATCTGTTCTTCGCTCTCAGTCTTTTTCTTTCCTTATGACTCTCTCTCCCTCGGCAATATGCAGATTAGCAGATTTTAGCAGTCCTGTTTCTTGTTAATAATCCTTAATCTTGCTCTCCCTGCCTGATTCTCATCCGATGTTTATTACTATTATTACTTGATAATAAGACCGAAATATATCCTCTGCATTACAGTGCGTGCTTGTCATGGGCAATAATTTACTGCAGTGGGAAGTCTCGAAAATATGAATTATTTAAAGGTTTGCTTGAGGTCTTGTTGAATGGCAAACATGCCAACAGTTTTCTAGAACTGGTAAAATTATGAACATGCATAATGAGCAAAACAGCATATGAACTTTTTAACCCTGTCTGTGGTTTCAAAATCCTGTGGTTCTTTGATTAGTGGCGGAATTTCCTGCATGACCTGTGTCACAGAGAGTTTGCGGTGCAGACAGATGAACACTCGCGGCTGTGTCCTCTCCCTCTTCACCTCCATATGGTGCATTGGCGTGAGGAGTGAAATCCTTTTGTTTGCACCCCCTGGCCCCAAGACCCCACCCACCCTCCACCCTTCACCCACCACCCTCCACCCTCTCACTGGCTTCTGGTCATGACTGAGGCCCCAACTGCTCTATTGTGTCACACGATGGTGCGAATGCTGGAAGCTTTTTGTCTCCTCTTCCTGCTTGGAGAATCATTATCTTATAAAGCATCAAGATTGTGACCAATTACGTTTTATTACCGTATGTTCATATTTCACTTGTGTGTTCACAGTGGTTTGGGTAATTGCTTTGATACATCTGCTAAATCACTGTGCTATCATTGTGGTACACACACACACATGCATATGTATATGTTTTACATTAGAATTAGCGTAATTGATAATAAAGAATTACTTTAATTGCACCTGCATGAAAAATACTGTTCTTTGTTAGAAGCATTATGATTTTACTCAGTGTCAAAGGCCTAAACAGGACTTGCTGCAAAAAGAACATGAGGGACAGCCACATTCTCACTGCAACACCCAGTAGTTGTGTTTACCCAGCTCTCTGTGTGTTTACCCAGCTCTCTGTGTGTTTACCCAGCTCGCTGTCTCTAAACTCACTGCTTGTCTTGGGGCAGTGGTGGTGCTGTTCCAGGAGGCACTTATCAGGGCATTAAAGAAATACCCTAGCATTTGTCAACCCGAGGGCAAATAGAATGATAGAATAAGGGCAGTTGTTGAAAGGGCTCATGACAACTACTTTTAGGCCTCCAATACAAATATGTTTTAATTAAACTCGATTGTTTGTTTTTGCTTTTTAAGTACACTGACATTTGTTGAAATAATTGTGGTAATAGACTATATGTTCCAGATGTGGTATATACAGATTATGTTGAAAACCATACTGGAGTACCTTTAAACCTTACACGTCTTAATGTTAGTCTACTGGTGTCACGGGTACCACCATCCCAGCACCCTAGTCTTGACATGGAGAATGTGAGATTAACACTAGCAGTTTAACACTGTCTGCCCTTCTTCCCCTATCTGGATAATCACGGGATCCTCAAAGCAATGAGGTGACACACTGACCCATATGCTCACACACACACACACACGTGCACAGACACACACACAGAGCAATCCACCTACTCAACACCAACCCCCCACACACACACACATGTATTGCACACAAAGGAGACATCTGTCATTGCATTGTAAATCAGAGGTTTTCCTGGCCAGGGTTATCAGAGGACGATCAGAACACAAATTGAGTTCATGAAATTGAATTAAGAAGAGTCTTTATGATAGTTGCTGCGTGG
This sequence comes from Sternarchorhynchus goeldii, assembly GCA_028565775.1. Lineage (NCBI taxonomy): Eukaryota > Metazoa > Chordata > Actinopteri > Gymnotiformes > Apteronotidae > Sternarchorhynchus > Sternarchorhynchus goeldii. The sequence goes on from JAOXYF010000022.1 coordinate 7,335,195, forward strand.
TAGATATTGGTTATCTTCTGCAGCCTGGAGCTTTGCTAGAGAGACATTCTCCAGGCTGTCTGGTCCATTTGTTATCTTTATGAAGCTACTGCAGCAGCTGGTACATTTAACAAAAGAGAATCTGCATATGGCTTTGTTGCCGTTTATGCAGTTTAAAGCCTGTGAAATATTTGAAAACATATAGGCATGTACACACATGCATGTGCACACACACACACACACACACACACACACACATACACACACTGGTCAGACCTGTCCCTCAGAATACTCAGTATTTGTGCTCATTTGCATGCAGCAGCAGACTGAGTGGTTTTGCATACCTGTAGGTATACTTGAAACACACTCCATATACTCCACTTTGACACAGACAGGAAGGGTGTATGTGTATGCACGTGTGTTTCTCTTTTTACGTGTTACTCTTTCTCTTTTTTTTGAGAGAAAGTGCGAGTAGAAGAGGGGTAGGGTAATAGAATATAAACAGAAAAATTGCACTTGGGTCTCGTGGTGAGGGGTCAGAAGGTCAGGAAGCAGGAGAGGTGTGGGGGTTGGATGTAGAACACTCGTGTGTCTCCACCTGCTCCACAACATGATTAGTGTTGCCTTACTATTTCTGTGTGTGTGTGTGTGTGTTTATCTTGACAACACTGCAAGTGTGCTTTGCTGCCTTGGGTGTGTGATAACCATCTGTTTGAGGATGTGAGGAAAGCAGTGTGTGAGGGCCCTTCTGGAACCCTTGGACACGTAGGAACCCTGCGGCAGTTCTCCATCCACATCCAGCCAGGAAAACCCACACAGTCAGGCGCTTCGGGATGTCCAACTTAAATCCAGCAAGCTGCATGTTTGAGAAGCTCCAGAGCGTGTCCCCTGATGCAGGCGGGGACAGTGGTAGATAGATTGATTGGCATACACCAGCCCATTCTTTGGAAGAATTCATGGAGAGTATTTGTGTCACAATCTGAAGAGTAAATAATTTGAGAGGGAGGGGAAGAGGGTAGAAAGGAAGACAGAAGAGAGAGAGAGAGACCTTTACCCCCACCTTGAGAGCAGAGAGTGCATGGTCAGCTGTTTATATCTAATGAGTTACTCATGATTACTGTACCTCTGACTCACACAAAACCATTTCTCATAAATAGCTTTTTCCCCATAAAAATACTCTAGCTCACAACTTCCCATTGGTTCAAAGACTGTATTTTAGTATATTATTGAAAACCTTAAAACCTTTCCCATATGTGCACCATGTCAGAATGGTTCTTTTTGTATCATCCTGTTGGATCAAATGAAGTGTTTGTGGTGATCAAAGCTCAATTTGTACAAGCACTGACCTGTGTGGTGACTCTGAGGTTGGTAGTGGTCGTGAGTGTGTGTGTGTGTGTGAGAGAGAGAGAGAGTATATAGAGGTCAGAGGAACTCACGCCCCCTCCCCCACTCCTTTGACAGGTCCCCGGAGACTGTCAACGGGGACCCTCCTCCCCACACAAACAGACTAGGAACCTCCCAACTCAGACATGCATCCTGTCAAGTGCGGTGTGTGTGTGTGTGTGTGTGTGTGTGTGTGTGTGTGTGTGTGTGTGTGTGTATGAGTGTGTATGAGTGAGTGAGGAGAGCACTCGATCATGCAACAACTGCCTCTGTTCCCTCCCTGCACCATGTCAAATTGTGCCTTGGACACAAAGGAACTTCAGTTTTAAATATGCCCAAGGTAGCATTAAAAATGGAGGACTTTTTGTTTTTTTAATGTACAGATATATCCCATCCTCACTTTCCCCAGCGGACTTTCTCCGAGGTTTCTCTGCCTCTTGAACAATAGCACAAATCTCCATACAGGCTTCAGTTAATTCACCCCAGGAGCAGACGGCTCAATTTCTGTGATAAAACCCTCAGCACGCTTGCAGCTGCAGTAGCCATTGTCTCTCTTCCTTTTTCTTCTGTTTCGGGGTTCCACTCCCACTTCAGGCCGTGTTCTGGAGCGGGGCCCTTTCTCTTCCCACCCGGCATGGTCGGGCCCCGGCCATCCGGCGAGCGCGGGCCGCGCTCTCTAAATCCGCGAGCTGTCTGCGGCTGGGAGATAGCATACAGTCCGAGGATTTGTGCCGTAATAATGTGGAGTGCGTTTAGGCAGAAACGAGGTGCTTAGCTCCCCAACGAGGCACGGTGATGGGTGCAGGAGCCAGCCCCTCACCCACGTGTCCCACCAACCCCTCACCCACGTGTCCCACCAGCCCCTCACCCACGTGTCCCACCAACCCCTTGCCCGCGTGTGCCACCTGGAGAGCGAGTGGGGAAGAGGAGCACAGCATTGGGCAGCTGCTGCAGGCAAGGGTGGAGGTAGAGGTGGAGGTGGCCGATTGTCTCTCTCTTTCTCTCTATTTTTTTCTAAGTTCCACCCTCTCCATCTCTTTCATCCCCTACTCCTTTCTCTACTCCTCTGTCTTGTTCATTGTTTATTTAATGTTCTGTTTGTCTCATCATCTCTCTCTCTCTCACTCTCTCTTTGTCTCTGCCTCTCTCTCTTGCTCTTCACTTTCTTTCTGTACCTCTTTGTCTCTCTCTCTCTTTTTTCTGTCTCTTTGTCTCTGTTTCTCTGTCCCTGTTTGTCTCTTCCTCGATCTTTCCCTCTCTCTGCTTAAACATGCCAGTAATCTCTCCATATGAAAAGAGGCTCTTTAATAGGAACTCTTTACGAAAGCCAGTTCGCCCGTCGGGGGCGGTGGAGAGGGTCCTCTCCATCTGCGGGGTCACCGTAGCCACGGCAGTGCAGTGCTGGCACGCCCGGGCAGCGCGGCATTTCTCTGCTCTGGTTAAGTGAGCTGACTCGGTCTGCCCGTCCGCCATGGTGATCACGCAGCTCCCTCTGTTATGAAGGAATACGAGAGAACAATTAGGCTAAATTTATCCCTGAGGGGGGAGGGGAGCCTTGGCAAAGGATGCCTTGTAAACAGAAGTATTTCAGCCGAGCTGCCGTTTACTTTACAGCTCTGTGTGTGTGTGTGTGTGTGTGTGTACGTGGGCGTGTGTGTGTGTGTGTGTGTACGTGGGCGTGTGTGTGTGCACATGAGTGTATGTGTGTGTGTTTGTGTGGGGAAATCCAGTGTGGAGATGCTAGAATAGATTTGAAAGTTTAGATCATTTTTTTATATATATACTTATGTTATACACCCAGTGTATACTTCTGTTATATACCCCTACCCTTCTGTTATACACCCGGTGTATACTTCTGTTATATACCCCTACCCTTC
>JAOXYF010000022.1:7339492-7353521 GCA_028565775.1 Sternarchorhynchus goeldii
TGTGTGGACTGTGTGTTAACAGCTTCACAGTGTTACTGTGTGGACTGTGTGTTAACAACTTCACAGTGTTATTGTGTGGACTGTGTGTTAACAGCTTCACAGTGTTACTGTGTGGACTGTGTGTTAACAGCTTCACAGTGTTACTGTGTGGATTGTGTGTTAACAGCTTCACAGTGTTACTGTGTGGATTGTGTGTTAACAGTACTATTGTGTGTACTGTGTCATTTAGACCACAGAATTAGCTGCTCCCTCATGATTCTGTCTTTCTTTCTCAGTCCCTCTTCTTCTCTTTCCCCACTCTCACCACCTCTCTCTCTCTCTCTCTCTCTCTCTCTCTCTCTCTCTCTCTCTCTCTCTCTCTCTCTTCCCCAGGGACAGTCCAGTCTTTCTCAGTTGATTTACTCTTCTGGTTAATCAGGAATCCTGCTCACTGTGTGTGTTTACGGGGGCTGCTTTCATTGTGGAATTGTGTGTGTGTGTGTGTGTGTGTGTGTGTGTGTGTGTGTGTAGAGTCTGCAGGGAGGGTGTTGGATCCTCTTCTCTCTGCAGGAGTTCACACATGCTTCTGGACAGGCCAGTGTCTGACAGAAGGGTAAAGACAGTGAGGGCTTCTGGGATTGATGAACCGCTGACATATTCAGAGTTATTTTCAACACCGATATGCGCTGTGCATCACACCCAGTTAATCTCTTCTTCTTTGTCTTCTTTATGTTTTCCATCTTCCACTCGCTCTTCACTGCTCCCCGTATCCTGTCATATTTCTCTCATCCTCCTCTTCTCTGATTTCAGCCTGGCTGTTCATTCTTCTTACTCTTTAATGATCTCTCTTGCTTGATGAGCTCTTCGTTCTCTCTCATTCTCTCATTTTTCTTAATCTCTCTTTCTTTCCTCCTCTCTCTTTCTCTCTCTTGTGGCAGTGAGTGGGAGTATGGGTCGCCGTGGAGATTAGAGAGTGTGTAATAATGTGTGTCAGAGGCAGGGTGGCACTGTAATTGGTGCCTTTAGTCCGCAGCTGTCTGAGCTCAACGGCATCTGTTTCACTGTTCTTTCCTGCCCCCAGAACACACACACACACACACACACACACACACACACACACATACACACACTCATGCACACACATTCACTTGCTTGCAGAGTAGTTAAACCTGTAGCTAAATCCCTTTGTTCCAGAAACGTAAAGTGTATCTTCTTGTTTTGTGGGGTTTTTTTTAAGCTAATAACCAGAGAATCACTGAATCCAAAGTCACTGAAATCCAAAAGTGTGGAGTTGTGCCGTGCCCCTGCCAGTCCCGGCCAGATTAGGCTGAAAGTGTGCTGTGGGTGAGCAGGAACCAGATCCAGGTCCTAACAGCACAGCCTCACGCCTGCTGGCTAGGGATGCTTGTAAAGTAATGTGTCTTCTCTCCTTCCACAGAACCTCTGCCTCCAGGCTCAAAGTAGTTATTGCATATTCGTCTGCAGTCAAAATTGTGTTCTGTGTTCATGATGCAATTGCATTGCAGTGTGTTCCGTGTAAAATTGGTTTGCTTTGATTGATTAAGGTGCTAGTAGTGCCTCCCCATGTGTCTTTGGATGTTGTAATAAAGGCCGAGTTGTGGTTCTCCTGAAGCAATAAGAGGCGTGTGTTTGCATGCTCCCAGTGGCGTGCAACGGTGCTCACACACAGTGTGGGCGGATTCCCTCTTTTGCAGTGGGTTACTTACTTCCTGTGGTCAAACCTGTTGTTCTGCATAGACACCGGAGAAGCAGAAAGCTCTGTTTCTATTTCTTCCTCTCTGTCTCTCTCTCTCACTCTCTCACTCTCACACACACACACATACACACACATAATCTTGCTCTCTTCTTTCCTTTTGTTGATTGCTGGGAGACTTTGGTTTCCTGTCGCTTTTTCACACTTCCTTTGCTCGGTGTTTTTATTTTTTTATTTTTGTGCCTTTTATTTTTTGTTGTTGTTTGTTTTTATTTGTTTGTTTGTTTGTTTGTTTGTTTTCTTTAATTTCTGTGCTGGACTCCCCTTCATACCTGTCCTGCACACCAGTCCAGCATTTCCACAGCAAAGAACTGATGTTAGCAGTTTACTTTAGAATGTTCCAGAAAACCTCCTGACAGGCCAAAGGGACCCATTTGAATGGGGAGGGGCGAGAAGACTGTAGATAAACAAGCACACACAGATATTGCCCACCAATATGGGTTTGGGTTTGTAGAGCATTAAGGGGTGGGGTGTTGGAGAAAGCTAAGTTGGGTTTTACAGGAGCTCAGATGTCATTTGTTTGAGTGGTAACCAGTTATTGAGCTAAGCTCTTTGTGTTCTGATTAATGTGTACTGTATCTCTAGGTATAATAGGACAGGCCCTTTGCTTAGATGTTTATTTAGTTTTTATTTTGAATTTATATGGTGTTTATTTTTTAAGTTAGAGATTGAAGTTCTTTTTTAATTCATGAGAGTAAGTTGTGTGATTACAGTATGAGTATTATATCATTAAATGGGATGCCAGTCATTTCATGGCAGGAATTGTTCTACATATCAGGTTCTCCTGACCAGTGGATTACAGTACATGCAGTGTATTGTTTGTAACTCAAAGTAGTGCAGAAATTTGTGTGCTTTGGACAGCCTAACCAATCACAGGAGTTCTTAATGGGTGCTTTAGGAGGCTTTTCCTGAATTCAGGGCAAAGTAAGGCAGACAGTCTAGGGGGAGGAGCTCTGTGGTGGGGAGGAGCTCCACGGGTCATGTTGTGATTCACTGATGTGTTTTTGACATTTGCAGCCATGACTCACAACAGTATGAGCACAGGGTGATGGTTTGCACCCTGGGCAACCCTCATATATGCTGTTAGCAGGTCAAAAACAACGTTTGCTTCTAGAGCCAAAGCATTTAGTCACACTCTGTGAAATAGTGCAGCATGTAAATGTGATTAAGGCCTGTTTGCGTTTCTGTGGATCTGGGTGTAGTCGTCTCTCCTCAGCCTCAGCGGACTGAAACGAATTGTCCTCAGAATTATTATTCCGCTCAGTCCTTTCACTCCAACAGCCGCGTGGTTGGCTCGCCTTATAAAAAGGAAACTCTGCCGCAGAGCAGGGGGTCAGAGGTCATCTGCAGCCACAGTGGCTGCATTCAGAGCTCGCTGAGCACCATCCCAAACACGGGAAGGTCGCGGCGCTTCCGTTTCAAACGCACACTGGCCAGCTTTATGGAGTCCCGCTTTGGTTCTGTAACAGGCATGCAGCCTGGACGTTTCAGCTGGGACTGTATGAGTGGGGGTTACTGTGTGAAGGAGAGGGAGAGAGAGGCATGGTAGAAGGACAAATAGAGAGGGAAGGAGAGAGAGGAGGGGCACGAGTGAATTTGGGGTGCTCCCTCTGTTGTGGCGAAGGGTCTTTGGATTCTACCAGGCATGAAACTGGAACACAATCAGTGTCTTTCAGTTTCTCTTTTTTTCGTTCACTAAAATGCACACACACACACACACACACAAATATACTTACACACACCACACGCACACACACATGCACATATTCATACACTAGTACACTTGCATACAAACACTGATACACAGGCCTGAGGTGTGTATGTAATGTTATATATATAACAACCTAAATGGTATTACACTTTCCTATACCTAAGCCTACATCTAACCTTAACCTTAAAGCTAAAAAGTATTTGACGTTTTTTTATTCTGTTTTTTTCATAGTCAAGACATTTTACAGGCAAACGCACACTTGCACACAATTATTGTATACACCAATTTATTCATTTTGCATAGACATACAAACACACGTGTTTGCACTCGCACACAGTCACATTTACTGAGTCTGCAGGGGACTGACTCTTACTACTGACTACTGAATATGAGCAGCATTGCTGGTTTGAACTGCTGACCCTGTCCTAACACCTGTGTGACTCTTCAATGTTCTTTAAGGTCTCCATCTTAAATCGCTCAGACTGGGTAACATTAGCCTAAATGAGATTAAATAAATGCAGTATTACCTCAGTCGTTTGAAAGAGCCTTGGAGACAGTAGTGTTAGGGTGTATCTCTACCAAATGCTCACAACGAACATAAAAGTTGATATTGTAATACAACTCTGTGCCGTGTGTGTGTGTGTGTGTGTCTGCATGGGATTGTGTGTGTGTGTGTGTGTGTGTGTGTGTGTGTGATAGCTGGTTCTCGGGGGCATTATCTCACCCTGAAATTGCTTGCGGCTGCATAACTGTGTTTCTCAGAACTCTTTTCACAGGTGTGACTTTTTGTAGCAAACACACTGCTACTCCGAACAGTTCAGCACAGAGCAGGTGCTGCATACAACCAGCTTGACACACACAGCCTGTCGCTCCCTTCTCACACCACACACTCCTCACAGACAGCCTCTCACTCCCCTCTCACACCACACACTGCACACACAGCCTCTCACTCTCCTCTCACACCACACTCCCTGTACAAACAGCCTCTCACACCGCACACTCTTCACACACAGCCTCTCACACAACACACTCCTCACACACAGTCTCTCACCCTCCTCTCACACCACACACTCCTCACACACAGTCTCTCACCCTCCTCTCACACCACACACTCCTCACACACAGTTGTTTCATGACAGGAAACCTTTGTTGCTGTTGTCTGCTTCTCATGGCCACCAGCAGCTTCACCGTCAGTGTTCCACGGAAGAGGCCCTAGACAATGTTTACAGAAAGCCCGATCTGGTTTTCTATCAGATGTTTTCAGGTTTCCCTGTTGTCTGTGTGTGTATCTGTGTCTGTGTGTGTGTATGTGTGTGTGTGTGTGTTTGCTACCATATTCATACTCAATTATTCAAAACACAATTGATTATTGCTTTGAGGCACCATTCTTCACTCTGGCGTTCCAGAACATTCCTGCTTTGTGTATATTCCTACTCCTGCACGGACAGACGGATAGACGAGCGGAGGCAGTGAATGCTGTCTCCATGCGTGCGTGCTTTATGTTCGTGCGCACGCATGTGTGCGAGTACGACCAGACCATTGAGTGCCTGTCCTTGGCGTGCCAGCCTGGCGTGTTTGGAAGCAGAGAGCAGGGTTGCATCTTCCGAACAAATCCCCCCATTGTCTGGTTCCGAGTTGCAGTCTTTGGCTCTGGCAGTGTAAACAGCTCGCCACAGACAACTGTTGGGCCGCTGGCGTCTCTGCCAAGCCCGTGAGCATACGCTTCGCCTCGCCCCTCACACGCACGCACACCGCTGCTAATTCTGGACTCATAATTGCAGTGTTTAAAAAAACCCCACAATTTTATGCAAAGCCAATTGCTATTAATTGATAACAAGCCAATTTTTTCCCCCCGTTTAACTGTTGTCGCTGTCTTGCTCAACGCCTCTCCTCCGCCTCTCCTCCCCCTCCTTCGTTATTTCCGGGCTGCATACATTTTGGTTCCACCTGCCAATAATGGTTTCCTCCCACCGTCACACACATTTCCCCCCAATTACTGAGTGTCACCTCTTTACCCCACCCTCTCCACCCTTGATTCTTGCTTTTAATCTGCCTGCATCAGTCATTCTCTCCCTGTCTCTCTCTCTCTATCTCTCTCTATCTCTCTTTCTCTTTTCTTTCTCACTCTCATTCTCCCTCAGGTTTTGTCTTTTCTACTTCCTCCATATCTGTTTATTTTCTGTCCATTTATTTTCTTTCCCCATCTTTCTCTCTCTCTCTCTCTCTCCTTTCTTACACTCCTTTCGTTTTCCTTCATTTTCTCCTGTCCACATCCCTACCTTCTCTCTGTCTATCTATCGCTCTTCTTCTATCTGTTTGTCCGTCTGTCTGATTGTCTCTCTTACTCCTCCTGTTCCCTCTTTTTATCTGGCTTGTGCAGTGGAAGGTCTTTGTGAGGAGGATTAATATTTTATGAGGAGGTTTGATGAGGACTCTTCCCTAGTGGGCAAACAGTCCCAGCTGAGCTCCCCCTCCATCTCCCTGCCTCCCCAGCCAGGGCTCAGTTCACTGGGGAGGCCTTCCCCTGCTTCTGCTTGCACTGCCCACCCCACTCTCCCTTTCTCTCTCTCTCTCTCTCACACATACTTTTCTTTCAGACACACCTTTTCTTTCACCATGTCTCCGTCTCACTGATGTTATGAATAAAGTGGCACACACACTATGTCATGTGGCTGCTTCACTTAGGGTAATGCAATTTCAGGCTCTGCTAAACTCATTCGGAATGTTTCCACAAATGTTTTATAGGTCATATCCCTTTTTTTTACACATTGTTCGTTTTCCATTTATTCCCACTTTTTTTTGACAGACGGTGTCGCGCGCCTTCAGCATGGTTTCGTTTAAACTGTCGCAGCCGGGCGAAATTTGACAAACATATCCAAGAGATGTGAAAGAATCTATTAAATATACGCAGCGTTTGGTTTCAGTGATGCTTGTTAGTCCGCAATCTGACTAATGTCAAACACCGGTTTAACAGAGGCACGCTGGTGCCAAAACCCATCTATTCTCTCCAGCTGTGGTGCGACAGGCGTGGCTGCACTTTATACGAGAGGATAACTAGAGTCCAGTATGGGCGGAGGCGCGAGCGTGAATTATATGCTGAGGCGTGTTTTAAATTGGCGCCTAAGATAAGGGAAATTAAATATTAAGTGAGGAGACTCCGCCTTCGGAGGCATTTCATTTGCGACTGGCGTTTGGGACGTGTTAAAGAAGCTCCGCCTATTCCCACAAGGGTCGGCTCGCGCTGCTCTCTAATCTTAGCTGCTTCCGAACAATGTAACACACACATAATGGGATTTATAGGATCTATAGGGTAGCGACGGCTGCTGGTGTTTCTCTGAAACGCTTTTGTTGTTGTTTTGTACGTAACATCTCCCTTCATACTTTAAGGGAATGAAACTCTGCGCTGCTGAATAAAGTAAGTAGCACAGTGCGCGAACTTTATATAATATTATATTTATATAATAAATATGATCAGTTTTCTCACTCCGTTGTTAAACCGACAGGTTTGTTAACACTTTGTGTGGTTAACTGATCTTGTTATGCAGTTTATGTAGTGGCTTTAATGAGAACTGAGTGAATGCGAGAGCATGACTAACTTTTGTTGGCAAAATCCTGTAAATTGCTTAGGCGTGGACAACCAAGTGATTTAATGAGCTGAGGTCAGCGGAAACCTTCACGCAGGTTAACCGGTAATGTTGTTACTATTTAGTAAGTCTTTGAACTAAAGCATTAGTTCATTCTTCCGGGTTTCTTTGTCTGACCAGTGAACAGAGGTTAGGTGTGTGCGTGTGTGTGTGCGCGTGTTTTTTGTTTTTTTTTTTTGTCTGTGCGCGCTATTGTGACGGCTGCTTGCTGCCAAAGGCGGGCCCCTTCAGGTGTGCTCGCGCCTAAATCTCCGGTAACAGAGGCTCGCAGAAGCCTGTTAGAGGCCTCTAAGATGGAGAGAGAGAGACATTGATTTTTGGCTTTAAAACCCATTTTAATCGGAGCTCGTAATCAGGTCTGCGCTTTTCTTTATCCATGAGGAGAAAACGTGGAAAAAGAAACCGGTTCTACAACAAATGCGAGGTCCTCTCTGTCAATAGGTAATCAAATACTATAACAGACTGTTGGATGCAGTTTTTCCTTTGTTATATGCGGCCTCCATTTTATTTTATACTGGGCCTATGTTTGAGTGTATCTTAAGTTTTTTATTCTTTAACTTTGTAATAGTTAGTCACTCCATAAGTATGCAGTATTTATTATAAAGTTACATGTTCAGGCAGTAGCAGCAGTCAGCTCAAACACCCACAAGACTAATTATGCTAACAGGAAATCCGTGACATGCCACATGCAGAAATCTGTTGCGCACCTTTGCTGAATCCATTAGAAGCTAATCAGACGATAACTGGATTTGTAATTGCACATGTATTTAGTCCCTTCTTCCCGCGTGCTCTTCTGGTTGCGTGTGTGACTGGTTATTGTATTTGCCTCACGGGAGGAGGGACTGGGCTGTCACTCATCCAGGCCAGCCAGAATAGCAAATCACTATGGTGCCAGAATCAAACCTGCAAAAGTAGAATCTGATCTCTCTCTGTCTCGCACACAAACTCGCTTGTTATTTTTTGGTTCCGTGCTCACTCTCTCCTGGTCTCACATGTGTATTTGCACACTTTGACATGCACACGCACACATACCGTATTCCCCACTCTCACCAACGCGAATATACACGCTCCTAACCTTCTGCATGTATGTGCATTCTCTCACACTCCTTCACTCTGTCTCGTTATCACTCTATTGTCTCCTGTCTAAACACACCAACCCCTCCTCTCCCATCTCCCCTCCCCACCTCTCCTCTCCTCTCCTCTCCTCTTCTGTCTTTTCTTGTCTCTGCTCTGGGGAGTGATGCGTTCTTTCACTTGCCTTCAGCGCACACTGCCGTAATCTTCTGTGCGGCTCTAATCTGCTACTTGTGTTGACATTCTCTTTTTAGTTTTCTGCATGAACCCCAAACCCACAAACAAGCCCCACCCCACCCTTTTTTCCTTGTTCTGTTAATTTGAAAATTTTCATTCCCCTTGTGTATTTGTCTTTTTTTCCCACCTCCCTTCAAAGAAAGCTGTGGGCTTGTAAACTGTGAGACTCATAAATGTGTTAAGGCGCGTTCGGAGTGGCCCCAGTCCCCTGCTCAGCATGTGTATGCCAAAAGCAGGAGTCTCACAGCTGGTTTAAGTGTTTTCTATCATTAAAAGTAGTGAACAAGACTTAAAAGACAACCACACCAACACAAAAATTAGCTGTCGAAGTCACTTTCTGAAGCCTGAAAACAAAAACACAGCTGTTTGTAGTTGCTTTAAAAAGCCCCAAAACAGAAATGGCTGCTTTCTGGAAAATAGTGCTTATTGAACAATTGTGGTGTATGAAAGAAAGAAAGCACCTATCATTCCATCACTGGCAGTTGACATTAGAACGTTTAGAAAAATAACTTTGTTGAGTTGATAAATAAATCAAACCCATGAGGTCGGATGAGAATGTTCTGGAAACCTCCCAGCAATCGCACACGGATACAGCAAACCTCACTCAATCTTTGAGTTTGTAGGGGTTGGATGAAGAATGGCTGGCTTGGTATAAAATGTCGTTATTATATATGGTGTCGGTATACATGGCAAAATCTCTAAAGCTAAACTAACATCTCTGGTGGGGGTGTGTATGTGTCAAGGTATGCACAGTTGAACACCTGCTGATTTAACAGTGTACGTGTTAATTTAACTATGTGTTTTGTGTCCTGTAAGTATACCTGTGTACTCGTATGTGTTTGTGAAAAAGAATATTCTAAATAAAACTGCAGTATTTCTTGCATTGCAGTAGATCAGTGGGTTTATCAGCCCCCATCAAATAATTAACAGTGTATCACCACACACAGATGCTTGACAGGGTGGTGATGAAAGCTGTGTGTGAGAGAGGGAGGGAGAGAGAGAGCAAGAAATGGAGAAGAGGAGAGGGAGTAAGTGTGTGACGGTGTGAAACCGAGAGCTGAGGTGATACCTCATAATCATAAGGCAGGAGCTTCTGATTTTGTTTTTCTTTAAGCATGGAGACGCTTTGCCCTGGGCTGAGCCACTTGAATGCGGCTGTGGTCGAGCTTCCTGACCCACGGCTCCAGGCACATCCATGTCTGGGCCTTCACCTGATCAAGATTAAGCGTGGTGTGTTATTGCTGTTAAGTGTTGAGTCACTTCCTCGTTACAGCAGAACACCAATCTTGTGTTTATCGCGGCGAGTTATTAGGGCGCCAATCTTACTCCCTAAGTGGCCATTAAGGGTCATTAGCATCAGAACGAGATGGCATCATCATATTTGTTTATTCTGAGAGGTGGTAATTAGACAAAGTGGGCTGTGATTGGTTGGTATCTCCCTCTCAACCACATCCCCGCCCCCCACCTCAAATTTCGCTGGAAGTAAAACACTCAGAAGTGTCCTGCTAACCTGTGCCCTCTCTCTGTCTCTCTCTCTCACACACACACACTCATACACACATATGCCTGTGCAGGCCCAGCTCACACCAATGCCTTGGTGATATCAAATATTCCAGCGTGTGTGAAATGTGCAAAGAAATATTCATATTCACTCGGTTGGGTGGCAAGAGGGGTGGATGTGAAGAAGGCATGAAAGGAACAACGGACAGAGTGAAACGGGCGGGAAAGAAAGAGTTTAGGCTGAGAGAGAGTGAGATGGAGTGTTACATTAGGAAACTGTTCCAAACTGATGGAATATTCAGCTGGTTGCTAATTGCATTATTTTGTCCTGCTGCCTTTTCCCTCGCGGTTCTTCATACACACATGCACCTTTCTCCATTTTTCTTTCTTTCTTTCTTCCTTTTTCTTTCGTTCTGTCTTTGTGTTCAATGTTTCTTTCCTCTGTTTCTGTACTTTCTAGAGTATTAGCCTCCCCAGCCCACTCAGCCCCCTCCCTGTCCACCCACCCGTTCTGAGTATGGTATGGTAATGATTCCCCCCCTCCTACTGCATAGAGGTGGTGATTAAACCACTCCACACCCCAGGCGCACACACTCTCTTATATACACACACACATACACACACGCATACACACATACTTGGTGTGCTGACACTCTCATGCTTGGCATCAAAGAGACTTATAAATCCCAGTCTCTCTCCCCTCCCCCCACTTTTTCTCTTTCGTTCTCTATCTGTGTTCCCCTCCTTCCCTCCCTCTTTCTCTCTCCCTCATTCTCTCACTCTCTCTCTCTCTCTCTCTCCTATATTCTCTCTTTCTCTCTCTCTCTACCTCCCCACGTTCCTCCCTCTCTCTCCCTCTCTCTCTCTCTCTCTCTCTCTCTCTCTCTCTTTATTCTTTTTTTTCCAAAGGAGGGAGCCAGTGCTATAATAATCAGAGGCTGTCTACAGAATGCCTTCGTTGCCCTGAGATGCTTCTGCTGCTGCCGCTGCATGTCATGTGCGAAATGCTCGGTGTGTGTGTGTGTGTGCGCGCATCACGTGTGAATTGATTTGCGTGCATGCTGTTTGTGTGTGTGTATGTTGTGCGAGATGCTTTGTCTTTGTCTCCCCTCCCAGTCCCACACTGGTGCGCATGGAGGTGTGTGAGGGAGTGGGCGTGGCCGCCCGCTGCGCGCCCTCTTCCCCAGGGCGGCACTCTCACCCGCCCGGGCCGATGCCAGCCGTCGCCTGTTTTATACACCCCGCTGCCTTTATGTCTCTCGTTCCCATCAGCTCTATGCAAAATGAGCCTCATCTGTATTCGTTGATTTTACTAATTTATGCTAATATGAGTGTTTTTCCATTAGAGTTCTGTGGGAAACTCTAGTTAGTGAGTGTAGGTCTGTTTGTTGCCTATGCAAACCTGCATTCTGAATTGAACAGGAGCCGTTTGGTATCCGTGCAGTAATGGCACTCGCAGGGCACTTCAAACCAAACCGCATGGGTGAGGTTCAAATGGCTCTCACCAAATCAGGCAAGAAAAAGCACCGCTTCCACACACTTTGTTACTTTGTTTGGTCTCCCCGCATGCTGTCACACACACACACACACACACACACACACACACACACACACACACAGAGGCACATCTTTTTATTCGTAGAGTACGGTGTAGGCTTTGTGTGTGGTGTCCTTCAGCTTTTTGTGTGTGTCTGAGTGGCTGTGTTTATGTGTCTGCCATTAAATGTGTGTGTTAGTAAGTCAGTCAGTATCTGTCTCTGCTCCACTGTATGGTGTAGCCAAGCAGAGAATTGAGGACACACACATGCACGCGCGCACACACACACAAACACTGTAATTGCTTGGGCGCCTGTTTCTGGGGCTAATGGGTGGAACTTTTGACAGCAGTGTGTAGTGAGCTCAGTAACACAGCGAGTATGTGTTCTCTCCATGCCACTGACCAGAGGAGGTACAGACGAATAATTGAACGAGAGAGCGAGGGAGAGAGAGATAAAGAAGCAGAGGGTAACAGTCAGTGGAAACAGCCGACAAGAGGGAGACGGCAGGCGCGGGAAACAAGTGGCCGGTGTCAAAGGTCAAAATGGGTATCCAAGTGACTTAATGGCTTAGAAAATTCATGACATTAGTGGCATGTTTCAGCTCCGCGAGCCGCTGGTGCCCTGCTGCGTTTCCTGTGTGCCGGGACTCACCGGTTCATCCTGCACAGTCTGCTCTACCCAGACGAGGATGGCTGACTCTGGTGCTGTAAAACATGCAAGCAAAATCAGCCTCCGCCGACTTGCTGCCTGTCACCCAGCACACGGCTCGCAGCAGAGCGACCGGGGAGTGCTCGTCGCCCGGGCACAGTCGCGCCCTGCGCCGCACACACAGTCGGGGCTTCACTCTTGTCACTCGTTGGAGGGTGTGTGTGTGTGTGTGTGTGTGTGTGTGTGTGTGTGTGTGTGTGTGTGTGTGTGTGTGTGTGTGTGTCCTCTGATTTCCCTGTTAAACCTGGAACGGTTGTATCATTTAACAGACAAAAATGGAGAGTGTGGTGAAAAGGGAGACAGACAGACAGAGAGGGAGAAAGAATGAGCGTGGGGGGTGGGGGGTAGTTGAATGCTGATACTGCAGAAAGGACTGCTGAATTTGAGCTGTGAAATTGGCTGTTTTGACAGCGATTGAGACCCCCTGCACGCTATTTTATCAGCCTTTTGTTCAGTACCGTTGCCGTCCTGGGTTATAACCACACACGCGCGCGTTGTGCAGCTTCAGCAGCCTTCCCCGGCTTGTCTGTGTGTGTGCATGCATTTCTCCTGGCTGTGATTTCAGGGAGGATGTTTATGGCGACACGCCCTTTTATCCCCCCAGTTCCACTACTTAATTCATTCTCCAAGGTGGCGCCTCTCCCCTGGCCTTGCCGTGGTTTCCCTTTCACACCGTGCATCAAAATCGCGATTTGTGTCATGGCCGTTACCAGCCTTCCACACGGAGCCTGGATCTTTTGTTTTCCAGCCTGGCCTGCACAGTGCTTCCTCCAGACGCCCAAGCATGTCCGCATCTTCAGCATGTTGTAAGGCCTCCTCAGGCGAGCGCGAGATTTCCCACCTGTGCCTACTAAAATCGCTGACCAATCGGATCGCTGCTTTGAAGTGGATCTCCTGAAGCAGAACCATGATGCTGATGGGAGAAAGCGGGTGGTGTTCCACGTTCTCATTGTTGAAGGAATACCCAGTGCTGCTTCTAGCTTGGGCTCCAGCCAAAACTAAACTTAACTGGGGATGCCTAACCTTAACAATGTATCTTCATCCTTTAAAATTCAGATAAATTCAGTAAACAAAAGGACTACCAAAAGGAACCATGCTATCAATACTATACTTTCATGAAGGCAAATTATAAAACTAAAACTATTTGTTTTATTGCAAATAATTATTTTATTTCAGTATAAATGTGCAACTCCAACATCACACAACCAGTGGATCAAAGATTTGATGCGGTCCGTCAAGCAGAAAAAAATGGGAAGAATCAGTGGCTCTAAATAATGGATTAGATGTCAATATGAAACTGTTTATTCTGTGAGACCCTCCACAGGATCTTTATTTTGCATATAGTGCACAATGTGAAGTGTACAAATCAAAACCTCATGACCTATGCAAGAACGTTTTCACACTTTGAGGCAAGATCTTTTCACACCATAGCTTCACGTCATATACCTACATATTTGCAGTGTGCCGTTTCATCCTCCACCCACCCACTCACTTTGAAGAACTTTGAAGTCATTATTCCTGCCACAGCCATGTCTGTGTTATGGATAACATTAACAGAAAAGGTCGTAGCTGTACAGCTGTTTGTTGCATCTGAAGACATGCACACCATTATCTGAAAACCATGACTTGTTTAGGTCTATAGCTCTCTTCACAGATGAACAATAATCTTCTCTATAAATAAGCATAAATATAATCATAATAAGTCATTATTGAAAAATTAAAATGTCATTGAAATATGAGGGCCATCTTGGTAGATGAGGAGGCAAAAATGAACCCTAGCTAGTACAAGATCATTTTCTTAAGGAATCCTGAACTTTTGTAAGTCACAAGGCATACGGGCATCTGCGAAAAGCCCTAAACGCAT
>JAOXYF010000022.1:7367474-7377916 GCA_028565775.1 Sternarchorhynchus goeldii
GTCTGTTCTGATTGGGGTGTTGCGTCTTGTCTGTGTTGCGTCTGTTCTGATTGGGGTGTTGCGTCTTGTCTGTGTTGTCTTGTGTCTAATCTGACTGGAAGACCTTCTCCCCTCTTTCTGTAGATCACATGACTTTAAAAGTGGCACTAATGTTTGGAAAAGTGACCATCTCTTACACCAACATCACCTTCTACGACTGCGGTGCTGTGGGCAGACTCAACGCCACCTCACCGTAAGGACATGCACGCAAACACACACACGTGCACAATGACGGGCATTTTCTAGGATGAACTAAATATCTTATCTCAAAATATCTCTTGACTGTTTGTTTTAAAGTTCTGTATGCAGGGATTTGTGCCATTTTGTGATTGTTTGTGTGTGTATGTAGCCAAAGCACTGGTATTGAGCTAAACTGGATCAAATTTAACTCCAAAAAAGTAAATTTAACTGCAGGACTACATTTGATACCAGTCATTTTCTTCTGTTTGAATGTGTAATTGGATAGCGGGTGCTGCAGGGAGGGGGGAGGGCTGTGTGTGTGTGTGTGTGTGTGTGTGTGTGTGTGTGTGTGTGTGTGTGTGTGTGTGTGTGTTCTCTTGCTGCAGGTGTATGACGGATGGTGTGTGTTAATGTAATTTCTGGCTCTGCAGGTGTATGGCATGTGTGAGCAGTGCGTGGCCGTGCCGCTGGTGTCCTCGAGATGAACTCTGTACTCACAATGACAGCTGCCCTCAGCAGCACATCATCTACAACAGCAAAGTGAGACACACACACACACACACGCCGCACATGCATGTGTATACACATGTACACACACACATGCTCCCTCTCTCTCCCTGTCTCTCTCCCTGTCTCTCTCTCTCCCTCTTTCCCTCTCTGTCTCTCTCTCTCTCTCTCCCTCTCTGTCCCTCTCTTTCCCTCACTGTCTCTCTCTGTCTCTCTCTCTCTCTTTCCCTCTCTCTCTCTCTCTCTCTCTCTCCCTCTCTTTCCCTCTCTCTCTCTCCCTCTCTTTCCCTCTCTCTCTCTCCCTCTCTTTCCCTCACTGTCTCTCTCTGTCTCTCTCTCCCTCTCTGTCTTTCTCAGCCCCTCTGTTCTCCTCTCTGAGTTTTACCAAAAAAGCAGCAGAGAGAGTGAGGGAGACGGCGTGAGACTGTGCCTCTGTACCCATTTACCCATTTCACAACTCTTGTAGTTATTACTGAAGTCAGTCTAATCCTTTTTGTGCGTCTGTGTGTGTGCGCGTGCATGTGCACCAGGACTCTCATGGCATGACTCCTCGTGGCACAGACTCCTGTCCATGTGTGTGGGCTCTGGAAAGTTCTCCATTAATCCCAGTGGGGTTGGACACTCAGCTATCACTACAGGGCAGAAACCTGGACATATTTGAGGTCAGACAACAGCATTTTACCTGTTTATTCTCTTTTCTTCCCCCCTTCTCCTTGATTTAACAAGCCCCACCCACCCAGAGAACTGCTGTAATGCTGCTTTTAATACTGTATTGTATACGACCTGCATGCTCTTCAAAGAAAACTGTTACTGCACACATTTGGCCTTTGCATTTCTAATATAGCAAAAGGTTGAAATACGAAAAACAATTTGAGTTGTTTTGCTCATAACTCACAAAAGTATTAAAGTGTACTGTGAGCATTTAATCTTGAATGTTCCAGGTGAGAGTTCTGTGGATGTTTTGGATTCATATGATCCAGTGAATCCGAATAAGGCAGGCCAGACTTGAACTCTCCATAACTACACATCAGAATAACTGCATCCCATCAACCCTTCACCAATGTGTTTTATTTACTAAGCAGCATCTCTCAGTGGAGCAGAATAATTGCAGTATAGTATTTTCATGACTTGTACAACAACAGGTGTGTGTGTGTGTGTGTGTGTGTGTGTGTGTGTGTGTGTGTGTGTGTGTGTGTGTGTGTGTGTGTGTGTGTGTGCGCGCGCAGGATAAGGAAGACTATCAGTGTGTGGTGGTGATCGAGGGCCAAGAGCTGCTCTTGGCTGCCACGCTGGTCCGGAGTGGAGAAACAGGCACACACGTGTTCAAGTGCACAACCCACCAGGTAAACGATGACTCCAGCACACAGCTCCCACGCTGCCGGAGGCGGGGGAAGCCCAGGTCAGGCACGTACACACGCACACTCACCCACGCCTCTGGAGACTGGCTGCTCACCACCGAGCTGAAACACACGTGATAATGCAGTTGATATGTGCAGCTCTGTGACTGGAGATTGAGTTGAGCTCTCTCTCTGTATGCAGTTTGGATACAGGGTGAAACAGCTGGAGTACCTGGCCCCAGTGTATCTGCAGAGGGGCTCTCAGCGCATAGATTCAGCTCCACACCTTCGCTGTAAGCACCAGACATCTGACCCCACTGACCAAGCTGATACAATACATTCTTGTTCTTGGCATGTGGTGTTCTGTAACCTTGATTTCTCTGTGTGAGCAGTGCAGTTGTATGACTGCTCTGTGGGCCAGTCTGACTGCAGCCAGTGTCGTGCTGTGGCAGAGCAGTATGGCTGTGTGTGGTGTGGGGGAGATGTCCCAGGCTGTGTGTTCAACCAGTCCTGCTTCAGAGCTATTATTGATGCCTGCCCACCACCGCTTATCACCCAGGTACACACACACACACCTCCTCTCTACTGCTTATTGCAGATACACTCTATCTACACTTGCACTCACACACACGTCCTTTAGTACTTATTACCAAGGTGCACTGCTGACTCACATAGATGTCAGATACACACACACACACACACATACATGTCCCATGGTACTTATTGCTGAGGTATAACATTCCTACACACCACACACACACACACACACACACACACACACTCTTGCACATGCCTGTACCTATGCTTGCTCCCATCTATTATTACTGTTTATTGTCATTACCATCATTCACACACCTGTTTACACTAACAACCACGTAAGCACAAGCCGCTTTATGCTACACATCCACACACAGCGAATTGGATCCGTTCATTTACATGAAATCATTAATCCATATGGTCTTCAGTGTTCAGGCACTCATACATATTTATCTGTATCTTCTGATCTTGGCAGTAAATATTTCTAGATTTTTATATATATATATATATATATATAATATATAATATAACATATTGTGTGTGTGTGTGTGTGTTCAGGTCCATCCCCTGACAGGTCCTTTAGAGGGCGGGACCCAGCTGACCATCCTGGGTTCTAACCTGGGCCAGCACTACGAGGACATCCAAGAGGGAGTGACTGTGGCTGGGGTGTTGTGCAGGCCGCTGGCCCAGGCCTACCGCATATCCACCCAGTACGGCTCCAACCCTCAGCCTCCTCCTTTCCAGGACAATTTAATAACTCATTAATGTGTATTAGTTTGTAGCTATTTCAGTTTGAGGGCATGTTTAAATGTTGTATTAATGTGTGTGCATATCAGTGTATCATAGGCATGCTTTCATGTATTTATACGTGGCTCATCGTGCGTGCGTGCACCCCTCAGGATTGTGTGTGAGCTCCAGCCGTCCCCGCGACAATCCGCAGGGCCCGTGGTGGTGACTGTGGGCGGCTCCAAGCCGGGCTACTCGGAGCAGCCCTTCACCTACCAGAACCCCCTGCTGAGGGGCATCTCCCCCAGCAAAGGCCCGATGGCGGGGGGCACGCGCCTCACCGTGCACGGCTCACGACTCCTCACGGGGCTCGGAGCCGACCTGCAGGCCTTCGTGGGTGCCCAGCCCTGCCGCATGTGAGTGTCCTTGCTGCCTGTTGGGCTTTGCCACAAGGTTCTCCTGCACACGCCACACGAGCCTGGGGGGGTTGTGATCCATGCACCGTGGAGGTGTGAAGGGACACGGATTGATGTGTAATGTTGTTTCTAAATTCTATAAACCAAAGTTTTCACATTTCACATTTGAAGAAGCACAAACAGGTTCTTGAACAGGACACCTACTGATGCCTTTCTTTTCTATCATAGGCAGTATTACTGTGTTCAGCTATGTTATTACATTATATAGCACCTTTACAAGTTAAGCCTTGAGCCCAAGGCTGCTTACAAAAAAACTCAGGGGGAGGAAAAAACTTGGAGATATTGAGAATTATAGTAAAGTGCACACAGTTTCCAGGGAAACGGGATGCTTCACAGAGGTTCTTCGTCATCCCTGTTCAATCCGTAGTGTTCTAAAGTTTCAAGAGAGTAGAACTGTAGCAACAAATTCAAACAGATATGCTATTAATGCATTATCCATTATCACTAAAATACCTTGCCACTGGAAACAGCAAATCCTTTATTATGAAGGTCCAAAATGGTTTAATAATCAGAATCGGAATACTTTATTACTCCCCGAGGGGGAAATGCAGAAAATGATCAGCATTGCTCTATCTATCTCTATCTATCTATCTATCTATCTATCTAATAATAGTATGTATAATTTATTATTCAAAATTTATATTTAAATTATGTATACAGTATAATATAAATTATTTATTATGTATATACAGTCATCCTATAAAAAGGCTGTTTGTCTTTAAATGGTGCAGAGTGGACCGGGTGAGTGACACACAGCTGGTCTGCCGCACCAGCCACTCAAACCAGACCGCAGAGGTTTCTGTCGGTGTGCTGTTTGGGCCGAAAGCAAAGAGGATCGTGGGTAATGTAGTCTTTCAGTATCTGGAGGACCCGGTAATCACAGACGCCACTCCTGTGGAGAGCTTCTATGGGTAAGCTTCATTTATAACAGCACTTGAAGTATTTGGGTTAAGTGGTTTGTCTCGTAAACATTTGTGTGGGCTGAGGGTGGGGGAGTTGGAGAGTTGCTGACTGGCAGTCACCCCTGCAGATCTTGTTGCTGTGTGCAGAGGAAGCCTGCACAGGCCATGTCTCTGCTGTTTGATGTTGTAGTCGTAAACATTGTGCTGCTTAATCACCTTTTTTCTACCACTGTCAAGCTTTAATGCTGCAGATGTTGCATGAAATGAATGTTGGGAAATGGACTATTTGTTTACGGGGCTTTTTTGCTCGTTTGTTTTTGGTGCAGGGGTGGACGTAATATAACGGTATCCGGCCAGAACCTGGATGTAGTCCAGCAGCCGATGATGGCCATCCTCTTTGAGGTGGTGGGGAACGTGGACGTCCGGCAGAGACGCTACAGTCACGTCTCGGCCCGGAACATTCTCCTCAACAGCACCATGGCAACGGTAGAACCCCTTTGAGAATGCTTGGAACACAGAGACTAGAAATAAATCAGAAGGCCAATTCAGAAAACTGCTCTGTTCATTCACAGCTTAGCTCATGATTCAGCCTACCAGGCCTTTTCCCACTTTGAATGTATATTATTTGAGGCAGGCAATTTAAAATGATATTCAGACCTCTGCTGGATTTATATTTGTATTGGATTTGTATTTATATTGGATTTATCATTCCTGTGACTGGCCTTCCTTCTTCCATACTTGCCCCAAATCTTCTGCTTTGTCTCTTCTCTCCATTTTTTTTCCCCGTCTTTGTTCATTTCTTTTTCTCTGCTCCTCTTGCTCTTTTTATGCTCCTTTTCCCCTCTCTTTCCCTCTCTCCATCCCTCCCTCCCTCCATCTGTCTCTCCCCTCAGAGAAAGGCTCTGTGTGTTAGTATCAGCTCGACACAGATGATGTGTCCAAGCCCGTCGGCACCACAGGGGTCCCGCGTCGACAGAGTTTGGTTCGAGATGGACAACGTGCACGTGGACTTTGAGAGCGTCACAAGGAAACCCTTCACGTACCACGTGGATCCGGAGCTGTACCCGCTGAACCGGGACGACCAGCACTCTCCCATCCGCTTCAAGCCCGGGGGGGTCTTGGCTGTGGAGGTAGGCGTGGCCAAACGCAGGCCAGCCTTGGCAGGGTCTCATCACAAATGATGGCAATAATTCTGAAAACCCCATTTTCCCTTCCAGTACAAAAACTTCTGTAGACACAAAACATGGACTGTTTTTGTAGTACCACCTTTTTCAATAGTAGCCCCATCTAGAAAGGTTTACAACCTCTTGCACATTTAATATTTAACAGTACTTTCAACCTTTAGTGCTCCATAATTAAACGAGCCGACATAGAGAATCTGTCGTTTGATTGGTCTCTGAGGGATTGTTTTTCAGGCACATGCATGACTACATCAGTAGTTCAGTGTCTCCATCCAAGTCAGTTCACTGTGTTCTGGGTTTCTTTATCCCAGAATCCAGAAGAAATACTTTGTAAAGAAGCAGCACAAAACCACTTTCAGCTGAGAATAACACCCCAAATTACCTGTAAAGTGCAAATTTTCAATAAATTTTAAATAAAATACTGGTGTGCGCATATTTTAATTGTACAAAAAAAAAGATCTGTGGTATAATCAGAACACAGTGACTGATGCTTGCATTGTAATATGACTGATCACTGGGCGTGTCCTTTCACTGGAAGAGTCTGAGTTGTGCAGCCTCTTCTGTACAGATCCAGGTCCTGAATCTGATGTGTGGTACACTGCTGATCCCCAGGCACCTGCTGATCTGATGAAATGTATTTAATGCAGCCGTTGTGGCTGCTTAAACACCACCTCTCATGTCAGGTGTTTTAGGAAAAACACTGAAAAGTACAGCTGTGAAACCTCTTCTAAGAAATAAAACTCTTGAAACAACTCTTAATTACACACCTATTTCAAATCAACCATTGAGTGAGAAAATCTCTGTCTTTAAGCAAATTACTGGCTTTCTATACTTAAATATCTGTCTAGACAAATTTAACCATAAAAGTCTTGAGAGGGTTGGTCCTCTGGACTTTGTAAGTGCCTTGAGTGCCAGAGTTTAGCATCTGATGTGTATGTGCAGTTTAGGGGAAAGAGTCTGAGTGTAGTCTGATCTGTTTCCTTTGCAGGGGAAAGGTCTAACTCGGGCCATGAGTAGGGAGGAGGTGGTGGCTCGCCTGGGAGATCAGGAGTGTGATGTGAAGACCTTGGACGAAACCCACCTCTACTGCGAACCCCCTGAAGAGCAGCCGCTCGGTACAGACCACGCAGAGCTCCCCATCCTGAGGGTAAGTGCGGCAGGACACGCCCCCATCCCCGCCCCCCCCCAGCCCCTTGATCTCTCCTGCTTACTTTTTAATTCTAAAAAAAAAAATTTAATGAAATACTGTGTGTGTCTAGCAGACTGGGTGGTTGCTGATGCAAGTACTTGAAATTAAACATGTTTTTCTGGTCGTATATTTAGTTTGTTTTGTGCGTTACTGTGTGTCTGTGCCTGTGCCTCTGTGTACGCATCTCCTTGCCCGTCTCTCAGGTGCTGATGGGCAGGTTGGAGTTCACCCTGGGCCCGGTGCAGTACGACAGTGGTACTCACTCCCCCGTGCCCCTGGAGGCCCAGGTGGGGCTGGCAGCAGGTGCCGCCGTGGTCGTGCTCATCGTGCTCGTCATTATCCTCATGTACAGGTACAGCAGCTCCTTCAGCGTGTTCAGTCCATGCGTGTTCAGTCGTCTCCTGTCCTGGGTGGTTCCAGGTGACTGGGCTCATCAGATGCTTTTAGCTGATGGGCTGTTCTAGTTGTTTTCTCTGTCTTTGTGTGTCTGTGACTAACAAGCCTGAAATCAAATCAAGTCAAGACTTTATGATGATGATGATGATGATGAAGATTTTCAATACTATCTGTGTAGGAGGAAGAGTAAACAGGCAATGAGAGACTACAAGAAGGTGTTGGTTCAGCTGGAAACTCTGGAAATTAATGTTGGAGACCAGTGCAGGAAGGAGTTCACAGGTGTGTTACCCACACACATGCAAAGAGACTGTGTTTACTGTATTTATCAGGCATTAATGGACAAACTGCTTGTTGCATGCTGAGATGGGTCTGTACTTTTTGGACGTAGACCTCATGACTGAGATGATGGACTTGAGCAGTGATGTTGGTGGACCTGGTATACCGTTCCTGGACTACCGCACGTATGCAGAGCGCATTTTCTTCCCTGGCCAAAGAGGGGCACCACTGAGCCAGAACCTGGACCTGCCAGAATCTCGTCGACAGACGGTGGAGCAGGGCCTGGCACAGCTCAACAACTTGCTCAACAACAGACTCTTCCTTACACGTGTTAGTCAAACTCTCTATGCCTTTGGCACTGTGCCGCTGATGCAGTTTTAATCCAGCAGGGGGTGCTGTAGCAATTTTTCAGAAGCACTGGTACTGGGATGATCGACTGTTTTTGTAGTTAATGGATATAGGAGTGCTTGTTGATCACGATGATTTTAAGAGTATATTATTCTTAGGGACCCTTCCTCAGTAACACCTTTCTTGATGCAGGGACACTTTTGGACAGCTATAATATAATGCACAGTTAAATTCATGCACATTTATATAATTTCTGTTGTGGACTATAAGCCTGGTTGTGCAGTTGTCCTGCGATCCAGAACAGCGCTAGTCAATTACAGCTGCCTGTTGGGTTGCGCACACGGAACTAAACACGGAACTGTGCAGTTGCTGCTTCCATGTTGTGTTTAGCTGTCCTAGAACGTTGCTTTAACAGTTCGACACGATATTGGAGCTACATGCATGACGAAGGGTGTGCGTGCCACTGTGTGCCAGCATGTGCCAGCCCTCACCCACCCAGACTGGTAGCTGTTGTGCCAATACTTGGATAGAGGGTGGGAACTGGAAACAACTGACAAAAAGAACAAAGAGAGGATGCAAAACTGCCACTGAGGTACATTTAATCAGCAAGGCAGTTTAAACCTACCACATCAGTTTAAATAGAACTGTGGGTGTGGCTAGATGCTCCATGTATGGTTAATACACTGGATATTCAACCATTCGGCTAAGTAAACCTAAAAAAAAAGAATGAGGTGAGATCATCTTAAAGCTGTAGCGGGTTCAAGCCTTTTGCATGTCCAGCTAAATCACCAGCTGACTCCGTTTGTCAGTGCTGTTGATCACGAGCCATTCTTTGATTATTTAGATTGGGTTTCACAGCAGGCGGAAGCAATGCTAGAAGTACTGCAGTGCTCTATAGAGGGATTTCATAAGCGTAGGTCAGAGTTTGATGCTCTAGCGGTTCATCTCTTGCCTCGCGTCTCAGCATGTGTGCTTGGATCCATTCGATTGCCTAAGAGAGAAACAGCAGCCAAAAACATAAACCGATTTTTTTTTCCCCCCCCGTTTTTGTCCCGCTGAAAGAGGCGCAGTGTCTGAAGAAGACAGAGCTCGTGGTTTTGTTGGTGCTGTGTGAAGAACTTGGCCCTCCCTCTCACTGAGTTATTGATGATCAAACTGACAAAACCCGAAATTCAGGCTGCAGTTTTTCATGCATTTTTAAATGTTTACCCAGAATTTTGAACCTAGTGGTTGACTTTCAGCGAGGGTTTTTATGTAACGTTGTGTTTCGTTTTCTTTGTGATACGGTGCTCTTGGCGGTCTTGGCAGGAGCTGGCGTGGTAAAAGCGCACGGAGCTTTTGAACCGTCAAAGAAGTGTGTGTGCCAGTGACTAGGGCAAGCCAAGCTCTCAGTAACACTGCGGACCGATGTGGTGGAGAGGCCAGCGTTGGGTCTTCTCAAACCTTAAAAGTCTGGTGGTTTTGTTCACTTCTGAAAGTCATAGACAAAGTCATAGACTCCGCTCTCAACACCAGGCTTGCAGTCGGCAGGATGAATGGCTCTGTGTAAAAGATCCAAATCTTTTGCATTAGCATTGTGATAAACTCTTTGAGGTAGATGCATTTCCCGTGTTAAAGCATGTTGGTGGGCAAGTCTTTGGAATGAATTTGAAAATCCAACGAGCAAAGGAAATTTCTTCCATGCTTTGTGATGGTTAGTCCTGAAGCATGTCACGTGTTCGTGTTGTGCCTGTAGTTCATCCATACCCTTGAGGAGCAGCAGAACTTCTCCCAGCGCGACCGCGGCTACGTGGCCTCCCTGCTCACCATGACGCTCCATGACAAGCTGCAGTACTTCACCGACGTCATGAAGACCCTGCTGGGAGACCTGGTGCAGCAGTACGTGGCCAAAAACCCCAAGCTAATGCTACGCAGGTACATCTCGCTACACCACGCCCCCCTCACCTGGGTCCGAGGCCCTCTGCGGCCCACTGAGAAGGCACCAGACAGGATTGATTGATTGATTGTCTTGGAGGAATAATTATTTCTGGTTTGGTCACTCGTGAG
Source organism: Sternarchorhynchus goeldii (assembly GCA_028565775.1). Classification (NCBI taxonomy): domain Eukaryota; kingdom Metazoa; phylum Chordata; class Actinopteri; order Gymnotiformes; family Apteronotidae; genus Sternarchorhynchus; species Sternarchorhynchus goeldii. The sequence continues at coordinate 7,377,615 of JAOXYF010000022.1, forward strand.
TTTAGAAAGCCGTTTTAGAAAGCCGTTCTCCTTGTGGGTTGATGCAGGACTGAGACGGTGGTGGAGAAGATGCTGACGAACTGGATGTCCATCTGCCTCTATTCTTTCCTGAAGGTACAGCAGTGTGGCAGGGCCATCAGCTCTCCCACAGTGGGACATGCCACTGCCCACTGGGCTTTAACCCTGTGCTTTCTCACTGACAAAAAAACAATACATAAGTACCAAGTTTAGTGTGTGTGTGTGTGTGTGTGTGTGTGTGTGTGTGTGTGTGTGTGTGTGTGTGTGTGTGTGTGTGTGTGTGT
>JAOXYF010000022.1:7378016-7388303 GCA_028565775.1 Sternarchorhynchus goeldii
TGTGTGTGTGTGTGTGTGTGTGTGTGTGTGTGTGTGTGTGTGTGTGTGTGTGTGTGTGTGTGTGTGTGTGTAGGAGGTGGCAGGTGAGCCACTGTATATGCTGTTCAGGGCCATAAAGTACCAGGTGGATAAAGGCCCCGTGGACGCTGTGACGGGCAAAGCCAAACGCACCCTTAACGACAGCCACCTGCTCCGAGAAGACATAGACTACTGCTCTATGGTGAGAGCTGCTTCTTTCTCTCTCTCTCTCCCCGCCCATCTCATACTTCACACTAGTTGTAGTGTTTGCACACTCCCATGTAGTTGGTCTGATGCAGCGGTATTGCTGTGTGCTTCTCATGAAACGGGATTTGCTTTGATTGGTTCAGGCAGTGGTTCTGTCTAGAGGTAGAATACTGTGTCATAAAGAAGGCTGATGAGGAACAGCTGCTTATCGCCACCCGTGTAACCATCCCTCGTGTTTCCACATTTGTTTGAGAAAGTCTGGACACAAATATATTAGAGAACATTAGCACTCTCTCTTTCTTTTTGGATTTTTTTTCTCTTTTTTTGCCCTTTATTTTTTCTCTCTCTTCCTCTTCCTCCCTCTCTTTCTGTCTCTGAGAGATGGTCCCTCATTGTCCTGTGTGTGGCGCTGTGTTGCTCTCTCAGACTCTCACGGTGCTGGTTAAGAGTGGAGTGGAAGTCCAGCCATGTCCGGTGAAGGTTCTGGACACGGACACCATCACGCAGGTGAAGGACAAGATCCTGGACCACATCTACAAAGGAGCTCCGTTTTCTCAGAGGCCCTCAGCGGATTCTCTGGACCTCGGTACAGGAACCCATCATTGTCATGCTCTCCATTAAAGCACAGACAGTACCATGCAGAAGGCCTTTCACTGCCATGTGATCTCAGTTTCTCTGGAATCGATTCTCAGTCACAAGAGCAGACACATCTTATGCATAAGCCTAATCATTTAGTCCGAGTCCTAGCATAGTCCGACTCTAAGGACAGCCTCAAAAGTTTATGCTCATTACATTATGGAGATTAAACGGGCAATTCTGCACCTCGGTACTGGAGACTTAGTCCGTTGATGATGTGGTGCCCGTGTGTTGGCCTCTTTGTTCGCTCTAATGTAGGTTGTTATTTACGGCTGCATTTTGCTTTCACAGAGTGGAGATCCGGGCAGGCGGGTCACCTGACCCTGTCCGATGATGATGTCACGGCCATCGTGCAGGGTCATTGGAAGAGGCTTAACACTCTGCAGCATTACAAGGTGAGAGGAACCTCACCTGCCAGAGCACTAATGCAGCCTTCAAGTGCTCCTGGCTCGCCAGCGTGTAATTACAGGTTTGAGAGTGCTCGTGCGCAGACTGCTCATTTGTTTTTGTCAGAAATACATTTAAAAAAAATGACGTTCCTCATTTCCTGCGCACAGCTCTGACTGCCTGCTTAGCTAGATTATGGACTGATGATAAAATCATTGAACATCGCATCCAATTTTCTACCTTATTTACTACATGGGGAGATGGGAGGTATGAAATCTGTCATGTCAGTTTAGATCTCTTTCTCTTCACAAGTACTTGAAAGGCTGTTGAAGTAACATTGACAGTAATGTTTGCAACATTTCAGCGAGGCAGGACATTTCATTCAGGCCATTATCTGATGGGGCTCTTTGATTTGATTTGATCTGTTTGTGAAATCTTTTCTTCTTTGTCACCGTTTGATTTCCCTCATAGCGTCTGATATCTCTCTTTGTGTCTCGGCTCCTTTCTCTCTGTGTCTGATCTTCTCCAGGTGCCAGACGGAGCCACGGTGGCTCTCATTCCCCGCTCACAGAGTTCCGGCATCACGGGTGTTAATCAGATCTACCAGACTGGAGAAAGTAAGCTTCCTGTGGCCTGATCCTGGGTCCGGGCCAGCCTGATCCGGTCCGCTACATGGACTCACGTGCCCTCGTTTGTTTAACTGTGTTCAAGGAGGTAGATTAATGGGTCGAATCAGGTCCAGCACTGGAACTGTCCCTGATCTCATGTTCAGTTGCCCTCAATGTAGTCTGAACTGGAATAAGAAATCAAGATAAAAATGAGTGACATTGCTAAGATCCATTGATTGCTAAGATTGTGCGGTAGTGACGAATTGTGTATTTCTCTCTTAGGCCAGTAGAGGGCAGAGTGAGTAATCCCTATTGTATGTATTGCCATTAAGTACTGAGGGAACTATGATGAGGTAATCAGGAGCAGTGGAAAGCTAGTCCTCACCTGCACTGATACACACATGTAGAGACTTACCTACCCTACCTATAACCACCAACAGAAATGGGGCATGTGATGGTGTAATGTGTGTAAAACACCAGTTATCTGACTTAAAATTATAATGAACAAATGTGTTGGGGCCAATTCTGTTGCATAGAACAGAATATACATAACTCGTTCAACTATAGTGAAACCTCCTGTATTGTTGGAGGTTTACCCTTCAGCTTATTTATGGTTTAAACAAGGAAATGTGTGCAGCAGATCAGATACTTTACAGGGGGCTGGGGTTGGGAATGTATAAAATGATGGCTGGTTCTTTACTGTAGTACATAGTGAATGACTTGAGCATTAACATTACAGACTGTCCCCAGCCCATCTGAAGCATGCAGTGCCAGCATTAGCCACTCACACTTGCTTTTTGTGTTGTTTTGCATGGTCGCCGTAGAAACACCCATGCTAGAAGGTGAGGAGGATGAGGGTCTGCGTCTGTGGCACCTGGTGAAGTCAAGCGAGGATCCTGAAATTCCCAAACACAGGAAGAGCAGCATGAGGGAGAGGGAGCGTGCCAAGGCCATCCCTGAGATCTATCTCACCAGACTGCTGTCCATGAAGGTGCCTTGATCTTGTGCGCACACACACACACACGCACGCATAGACACCTGCTCATCACTGCGGTCATTTTAAAACGGAAACGGAGCTGAATAACCTCCATTCATGTGCATTAGCTAAGCCATCCTGAGTGGCTACTCGGTCTGTGGAGCTGCTGTGGTTTCAGCTCACAGCGCGTGTTCTTTACCTGTCTCCAGGGCACCCTGCAGAAGTTCGTGGACGACGTCTTCGTGGCCATCCTGAGCACCAAGCGCCCTCCCCCCATCGCCGTCAGGTTCTTCTTCGACTTCCTGGACGACATGGCAGAGAAGCACAGCATTGATGATCCGGAAACCGTGCACATATGGAAAACCAACAGGTGCTTCTTAACACACTGGGCTCACGTCAAGCTGTGAGGTGCTCCAAACAGTCGACGTAGTGCAGATTCCGATTAAATGTGCTTATGTCTGGGTTAAGCAGTAACGACTGCTGTTTTATTCAACGATGTGTTTTATTTTCTTCTTTTTCCTTCCCTTCTCTCCCTCCTCTCCCTTTTCTTACCCCACCCCCAGCTTGCCTCTGCGTTTCTGGGTGAACATTCTGAAGAACCCCCAGTTTGTCTTCGACGTGCAGGTGACGGACAGCGTGGATGCCGTCCTCTCCGTCATCGCTCAGACCTTCATCGACTCCTGCACCACCTCTGAACACAAAGTGGGCCGGGTCAGTGTGCTACCCCGCCTCTCAGTGGGCAGGCCTGGGTCTGAAAGCTCAGAAGGGAGGAGACTAAATGAGAGACTGGAGAGAAAGAAAAAATGGTGATGAAAGGAAAAAGAACATTACAGGGTTTGTGCCTGCAGGGGAATGATGGGTTTTCTCTTACTGTTTAGGATTCCCCTGTGAATAAGCTTCTGTATGCCAGAGAAATCCCTCGATACAAGCAGCTAGTGGAGAGGTGAGTGCTTCACAGCATCCACCCACCCGCCAGCTTACTACAGAGTCCACGGGTGGAGATGCCAGTTCCGTTCTCATTACACAGCCTGTGAAAGGTGCCTGAAGCACGTTTCACATTTTCTAGAATATTCTCTCGATTATTCTACGACTTTTCTTTGACGACACTTTTAAATGCCGCACACCGCCACTCAGTGTCCATGATGTGAAGGGATTTCATAATGCTGAAATTCATGGAAGTGCTTGTAGCTGATGGACACGTGATGGAGCTGTTGGTATGGTGATGGAGGGTTAGGGTTGGTGTCTGGTGTCTCTGCTGCAGGTACTACAGTGATATCCACAGCGCCGCATCTGGATGCTACCAGGAGATGAACTCCGTGCTCACCGAGCTGTCCGGGGTGAGCGGAAACACTCCAGTAACTGCAGCTGCGCCATGAACTGACTATTAATTAACACTGAGATTCTGAAGTTACTGATGGTACAATGAGGTTTAAATGCAGGATGATGAAAGTTTAACACTCAAATAATATTGTGCAAATAAAGCTATATTCAAACACAAATTGTTTAATCTTGAATATATAACTGATGTTTTTATTAATGTATGTTTTCAGAGTTTTGCATCAGAGATGAATAGCTTGGTGGCTTTGCACGAGTTGTACAAGTACATCAACAAATATTACGATCAGGTCAGTAAGAGGTATTGGAGCAGACCACTTCAATGACGATGGATTCATTTGCTAATGCATGTAATTACTCATGCAATAAGTGATTTTTTATTTACTTTTTTTGTGCGTGTGTGTGCATGTGCGTGTGCAGATTATCATGGCTCTAGAAGAGGATGCCGCAGGGCAGAAAATGCAGTTGGCATACCGGTTACAGCAAGTCGCCGCCCTGGTGGAGAACAAAGTCACAGACCTTTGAGGTTTGATTTCTAACTTGTCAGAGAGCCTTAGAAAAACTGGACACAGCTGAGAAAAGTCAACTCGGTGCTGTGGGAAGACCGAGGGAGAGGAGAGGTCCACATCGCTGCCCATTTCTCGCACCCCCACTCATGGAAACACTGGACCTTTTGAGAATTCTTAAACAAAGGGAAAAGAAGGACTTGGATGAGACAGCTTAAGGCCATTAAGTGTTATTACAGGAGGCTGCGTAGAATGGCACATGTAGGAGTGGGGTTCTGCTAAGCACACTGAACTGTTTTGTTGTGTATTTTTTTCCCCTGTTTTCTTATGTTGCATACTCATCAGGGCTAACACTGATGTGTATGTTGTACGTATTCAGAGGTGTGTGTTTGTGTGTGTGTGTGGGGGGGGGTTTATACTATTACAGAATATTTCTTTGCGAATGTTTCCTCTGGATCTGCTCGTTGTGCTTTACTGATGTGCTGTGGCAGCACATAGACGAACAGTAGCTGTTGCATGGCTTCTGACCTGTAGAGAGTATAGTCTTATTCTGCTTAGTCTTCAGGAATATTAATTGGGTTCTTAGATTTACAGTTTTAAATAGCAAATAGTCATCAAACTACAAATTGTAAGCACAAGTGCCATAACATGTCAATGCAGCACAAGTGTGTGTGTGTGTGTGTGTGTGGTATATATTTGTATGCATGTATCTGTTTTTAAATTACACTGTTTCTTACCTGTAGGTCACACATTTCTAGTAATTAGTGTTTTTTGGAATGGAAAAAAACTGCTGTTGGGGAATTAGACTGAATACATTCCTTCCTTTAGTTTAATCCTACAATACCCATAACGACAAAGCAACATCAAAACACTTCACTGTTAACAGAATGTTGTTCAGTGGTCTTGTACTTCTGTAGGGTTTGATTTTCTTCTTTACCTTATACGTTACGAGAGAGGACATGCTGTTGGTGTAGTCAGGTGACTTCATCTGTATGTGTTCAAATCAGAGCGAGGTTAGATGTGACTGCTGCTTAGATTTCAAGGGAAGATCAAACATATATATTTCACATGGGGGGGGGGGGGATTTATTTACTCTGAGTCTGATATAGCGTGGGTCGGGGGGGGGGGCGGGTCACAAAGATAAAATCTTAATGTACTTTGCCTCAAATGTAGCTGAAAGGAATTAGGCCAGTTACTGGCATGACACAGTAGATGTCCAAACCAAAAGAAGTGCTGTATAGCAGTGCATAGTAAACATTTCTATACAGGTGAGGGCGGATTTGATTGGTGATCAGGGTGATGGGATGGGCGGAGCCAGTCAGCTTTATTGCTTGGTTACAGCGATTTTAAAGAGCAGCAGTTGACTTAGAAAATGTGAAGATGACACTGAATAGAAACTAACTTATTTTTACTGTAAATAGCGCTTATTTATAAATGACTACCAAATGTGCCTTCTCTGTAATCTTTTATAATGACTACCAATTACAGTATACAAGCTTGACGATGTTACTTGCCAAATAGTGAGGAGAAAAGGTGCCACAGCTCTTAAATGTGTGGGCTGTGAGAGACGAGGGCCGGCTGAAACAGATTCTGCCATTCATGCCACTTGCTGAAACTGGAAAATTAGTAGATTTACTGTAAATGATGACAGTGTACGTCTCAGGATATCGGCCACCTTTCTTGGTGATTTCAGTATTGCCACCTGCTGTGTACAGCGTTCTGACGTGGCTTTCCTGTATTCTTCAACACACCTTTTGGAGCGTTTATTTCGGATTGTTTTCGGTGTTCTAAGTGAAGCTAGTGTAAATAGAAATGATTTCAATAATGGTATTGGATTGGAATCATTTCTAGATTTCTCCTCTCATTGTTGAACAACAGCCGTGTAGCACTTAGCGTTATATGCTTTTGCATACCCTTTGCTTTATAAACCATTGCAAACGTGAAACACGTTTGTGTAAAAGCTGAGTGACTGAGCGTAAAGCAGTGAATGAAAGGAAATGCAAAGATCTAGACATGTATGTACTGCTGGACTTTTTTCACTTTTCCCTCTCACATTAATACAAGGCACAAGTGATTACTGCTATCCAGAACAGAGTCCCTGCTTTAGGGACGTGGGTGGGTGGGATGGAGGGAGGGTGGGTGTAATTTGTGAGTGTATTTATTTAGCTTTTGTAATTTAGAAATATCAGGGTTTACTTATAAATAGCAAGTCAATATTATAAACCCCCTGAACTTATAAAAGTTATTTAATTTGTTCATACAGTATATGTTGGTTAGCCTAAATTGGAATGTGTTTGGCTTCTCAGTGTAGTCTTAATTATTGTATACTTATGCATGCTTGAGGATGGCTTTTTATTTTGGTTTGGTTTTTTTGGCCAGTATGCTATTGAGGAAGTGTGTGCCTCTGAATGTGATGTGTGTACATGTTAGCAAGCTCTTGTGTATGGTGCTGAGGTGATCTTCCTAGCAGTTCTTGGCCATTTGCAAACTTTCTGCAACACATGGTTTTCTCTGAGAGAAAAGAGAAACTGCTCAACGAAGCCGGATTCTCTTGTTTTTGTACAGTCTGTGATACTCACTGTCACCCCAAAAGTACTTGTACCGTTTTTATTCATCGTGTCGCACCAGAGGGGCAGTTGATGCAGTTAACGATGGTTTCAGATGTGCTTGTGGAGCTTTTGCCAATTGCCATATTTTACAGAATTTTTTATACAAGGGGGAAAAAAGAATATATAGAAATGTTCTAATGGGATCCAGGTTAAAATAAAACTTGGGCCCATTCTAAACTTTAATTCTCTTTTGTATTTGTATTGGGTATAATTTCCTAACAGCTGTGTATATGTGCCTGTAAATATTATAAAGAAAACATTTTTTCCAACTTGCATAAAATTACTCTTCATTGAGAAGAAATTGGGAGCCAAAACAATGGAGTGAATTTGTATGAGAAATAAAAAATAAAGTTATAATTTTAACAACAGATCTGTCCATGTTCTTTGATGGTATCAAGTATTTCTTAAATGGTGTTTATTTACCATTTATTGAAGAGGCAATAATAACTGGACTACAACAGTGAAGCTTAACAGGTTGACAAACAAATTTGTAATCAGAGTAACAGATATAATGGTGTTACTCTGATGCTTCCCAATGCACCAAGTTTTGGTTCATCTTTCACCAATGAAATGGGCCTTTTTAAAAAAATCAAATCCGTGCATATGGCAAGCAAAACAGGAACATGTGCTTTCACTGACGCGTACAAGGCTTCAGCCTCATCTTTTGTTCAGGCTGTTAACACCGCAAACATATTTATACACAGGGAGAGAACTTTAGTCGCATGTCTCACGTGGCCACCGTTAAAACCAGCTCGGTTAAGACCGCGGCACCGCAAAGAACTGAGGCAAACACAAAAACTGCGATTGCCAACAATGCCCTGGTGTATTAGAACTACTACTAAAGAAAGTGTTTTGGAATAGAGAAAGACAGTAAGCATTTGAATGAGTTACATAAGGCGTTATCTTCTTTGGAAGCCTCAGTCCCCCAGGCGTAAAATCAACCTGCTATCACCTACTGCCTCTGCACATCCCCAGCATACCATAAAGGGGCGCAGGCAGTCGCAATACTACGCCAGCCCCCATTAGGTTGGAGCCCATTGGAGGGGTACTCCCATCTATCCAACTCATTTACAACGTATTACAGCGTATCCTCAGGGAGTGTCTGCCAGCCCAGAGAATGTGGATCGAACCTAAAAAAACACGTGAAGCCAAGCTCCGAAAAGCATTATGGGCGGACATTTAATATTCTATCAGTAAGATTAGCCTATTCGTTAACAGGGCTTTTGGGGCAAATACACTATACGTGTGTTCTGTAAAACAGGTAATTTGGTTATCCAATTTATCTTTTTTTAGTTAGTCAGTTACCTCTCTCTTTGGCTGCTGCATTCTATCCAATATCATTTACACCCCGAGGATTCAAATCTGGCCCCTATCTGTACTGGTCCTCAGCTCTGCGCATGCGCAGACAAATACAGAAAGTGTGCGTGCGGTGACAGCTGTCCTGATGATATCGACGAACGGTGAGAGTTTTAAAACAACTCGATAACACGATAACGCGTATAAATGCGGGGTAGTTTTAATTATAAGCATCGAGTCCTCGAACTCTCAATTTGTTTACAAACAGCAATATTTGTAAACTTTAATCTTAAACCTTAGCTAGCTACCAGTTTGGATAGCCAAGCTAATGCTGCTCTGGCACTCCTGGTTCAGGCAGTGCTAGCCAGCCATTAAGCTAGCGATGGATGAAGTACGTTATTATCTTTCTGATAACAAATTTAATTGAGTGTCAGGTTTTAACGATGAGATAACAGACTGGGTACATGTGAAATTCAGTTATACAGGTCGTGCTTTCAACGAGGTTGTCCATGCGTGCTGATGTGCTGTTAGAAGCAGTGTCCTAGTACGTGCTGCTAGATGGTAGCTGGGGTATAGTGTGTAAGCTAAGGTAGCTAACAGTGCTAACAGATTATTTGATTAATGGCAGTGTCCAGCGGTAACGACCTCCCGCAGGGCAGCCAAGGCAAAAAGAATAAAAAGAAAAACAAGAAACACCGCAAGGCAACCAGAGAGGTCATCTCGAGTCTGGAAATCGGGTAGGTTTTCGCGCACATCACTGCGTATAACGGTACTTGTCCCAGATTTTGCTACTGGGTTTACTGTGAATGAGTGTGGGCTAAAAATACGTAAGGGCAGTCGAGGGACTCACTTCTCCACATATGAACATTGACTCATGCTCTCCCCCTCCCCATGTGCCTATTTTAATGTAACTTGGTTCATCTCAACAATACACGTCGCGCTCACGTCAGAAAGAGATGGTATATATGCGAGCATGACTGCGGAGGGCCAAACTGGTCAGATACTGTTACATAACCAGCAAGTCATCTAAAAACAGGCTTGTTTTCCTACATATATCTCACCTTGTTTGCATGCAAGACGCTCATTCTCATCAGAAGTTCATTGCTGATTCAATAAGTTAATAAAAGTTTTTAAAAAGTCTAATTTTACATACCCAATAGTCCCAGAAAGAATGAATATCTAAAATGTATTTTATACTGATGTGTCTGTAGCATCATTCTCAGATGTTTGCATCTGAAGTCTGTCTGTAAGTATTTGAATTAGAGTGAAGTGAATGAATAATGTAGCTAGGCACCTCTGTTGGACCTTGAATGTTTCTCTAGGAAGATATTGTGCAGTTGTATGGAAGTCTAACCAAACTTATTTTCTGGGAAACTCAGTAATGAATGCAATTACAAAAAAGGGAGGGTGGTGGTGGTGAAATATCTTGGCTGTAACTAAGGTAGGAAAAGTTTCCCTGTGGTACACAGGGTTTTCGGAGGGACAGGATGTGTCTGACAGAGGTCCTTCATTAGCTGTGCATACAGAGTTCTAGGGACTTATAAACAATTGATGTATCATTCAGAACTTTAGAACCCGGCTGGCGCTGATATTGGTAAACAATTTTTTTAACCTCTTTGCATTTTAAAGCAAGATCAAACCATAATCTGTATATGAAATGCAGTGGGTGTTAGACATATTTAATGCAAAAAACTTATTATTAATAAATT